>NQII01007068.1:0-12824 GCA_002778355.1 Clitarchus hookeri | reverse complement strand
CCCCCCCCCCCCCGGCCATTCATCGGACCATGGGCATATGTACTACATCTCTATCAGTAAAAACAACAGTCGATGCAGGTATCCAAACTGAGCTCGCATATTCCTTCCATGATATTACATGCGCGAGCGATGAAATTGAAACTGTGTTTAACAACCAACGGTGTTCTGTTTCCCACCTTCAAATGAAGTCATCATGTCTACGACACTGGTACGTGCACAACGGTCAGATACGCGAACCCCCAGTGCCTGGTATGTACGCAAGAGACAGTCATATGTGAAATCGGCAGGGAAACACACCGTGACGGCCACGAGGCTCCATCCCACCGAAATGTGTAATACTTAAAGCGAAAATAAAATTTACGCACCCGAAACCACGAATGTAAATCAAATTTGCCGTTCAGCACCAATAGAAAAATGTCTCACCGAGCATGCCAGAACATTGAAAAAATACACACCTTCATGCATACATGGTGGCTTGAATATATTGTGATATTCCGAATCACTGACACAAAATAATATCTCAGCTTATATAACATGGATCCCCGATTCCTCAAAGATGAACAAACGTCGGTGATGTTTCAGACAAGAACTTTTCCATTTTTAAAGCCTGTAAATTTGTCGAATAGCTGCCCAACTCCACCAATTACTCGTCATATCTCGACGAATCAATCGCTTTTGTGCGACACCCTCTGCTACCTACAGATCCCACCATCCCCCTCTACATACACCCATCACTTCCCTTCATCGAGAGTGCCCCCTGCAGTGCACTGGTAACTCATATTTTCAGCATCTACCACCAGAGCTCACCCATGTCGCCCACTTCCCAGCCCCTCCCCCGACTCAGTCGTACTACATCCACCTATTTCCCTTCCATTGCACACATATACCATCATATAAAAGGCCACGGGACCCAGTCTTCAAGATGTTGCTGCCGACGTCGTCACNTTCCATTGCACACATATACCATCATATAAAAGGCCACGGGACCCAGTCTTCAAGATGTTGCTGCCGACGTCGTCACCTGCTCGCCTTAGAGTACACAATTTATTTTTCGTATGGAGTTTTAAAATATGTTTGCGTGTTGTCCCAGTGGAGAGAAAATAATTTAGGCGATTGTAGCCTACCGGAGGCTACGCCCGTTCGTGGCCCTCGATACGGAAAAAGAACTGGACTTTCTACCGAAAGAGCTCCTGCGGACGTACACACACCACGAAGTTTGGTACGTGTACAAGAGACTTTCGGCCTACCTGCAGCAGGACGAAGATATTCGCGACTCTCTACAATGCAGGGAGTGCTTCGAGGGTTGCACCACCTCTGTTCCGGTCACTCCTCATTCCCGCGCTTGGTGCAAGGCATGACGTTGTGCAGCAGCAGCCGCCTCCGTCACAGTAGCCACCGAAGTCGCATATTCATCCATCACATCTACTGCCCACAGCACCGTCTTCACCATCGAAGAGTCCACAGAATGAGAAACATGAACGACTCTGTAGACCAGGCCACCACCGATATCATGCAGTTATTCACATCACGTCTCCGACCCAGAACCAGCTCTACCTGGCACCTACTCACCTCGATATCTTGCAATGATTAGCTTCCGGCTCATGAGGGCTCCACGCAGACTACTATCGGCACTAGCAGCAGTTGGTTGATGCCCACCAAATCTACTCTCATCGCACCATCTCCACGATCTTCAATCACGAGAAGGAATTCTCTAGAAAGGTATACAAGCTAGGTATTTTGTTGCGTATGATTTAAGCTTCCCATAGGATACGATAGCTGATAGGTTTTTGACTGTTAGAATGTAATTTCATAATTTTTGCTATGCCCTCTTGNCTTCCCATAGGATACGATAGCTGATAGGTTTTTGACTGTTAGAATGTAATTTCATAATTTTTGCTATGCCCTCTTGAGGAGAGAAAGGTATTCTGGGTTATTTGTGTTGATAGAAGGTGCTTTTATAGATCGAAAATTGGTAAGCCATGGCGTTGGGATTTTCAGAGGATTACAGGCACGCAATTTCCATTCCAAACAAGGATGGATTATTCTCTTAGCCAACATATGGATGGCTTTTAACAACGAAGTATTTTCGAGCCACTTCGCAGGAGAATAAGGTGAAGTGTGTGTGTCATTTGATTTACTTTTTTCATTTATATCAAACATCTTGGACAACTTACAACGTGCAGTGTAACACCATCAGGAGAAATTANTTATATCAAACATCTTGGACAACTTACAACGTGCAGTGTAACACCATCAGGAGAAATTATTTTGTGTCGTATGGCTATCAGTGTATATTTTTTCTCGTGTCAATTATTTCTTTTCCCCATCATACTTAAATATTTCGGTTTTAAATTATTTGCGCATTGATGTAGTGCGAATACTCAGTCTCGGCAGGAGTCGGTATCGGTGGGAGTTAGTCTCGTTAGGGATAAAAGTGNCATTGATGTAGTGCGAATACTCAGTCTCGGCAGGAGTCGGTATCGGTGGGAGTTAGTCTCGTTAGGGATAAAAGTGCATAAATTAATGCATGCTTGAAGGTGATATAAACCACTGACGATGTGGAACCGGGAATGTTGAGAACGAATGCGTGCATACCTTAAAATAATAAAATGCTAATGTTTCAAGATATTTAGTACCGGTCGAAACCTGAGACCTATGTTATAGATGTTTACCAGAACCGATATGTCCACCAATCCTCTGATCTACACCTGTGACCCGTGATCTAGTTGATTTCCAGACGCATTATTGTTGGACGGAAGCAGGATGGTGCATGGATACAATATGCTCGCCAGTCCACTTGTCCTCGCCCCAGTGTCTAGATGTAATAGAGTTATTTATGTTGCTAATAACGGTTTTTTATTTGATATGTAGAGTATTGTTCGTTTGCTTTGAAGAGTGGTATGGTGTATAAAGAATTGTTTATTATTTTTAATTTTTAATAATAGTGGTGTGCTATCTTTTACAGAAATGGGGAAGAATGGGTGCTTTCGTTTTGCCAAATGGATATGCGAACACAATGCACGATGTGAGGTGTTCTTGATGGAGGTTCGTTCTGTAATGAAACTCTTCGGGCGATCGTGGTGCTGTCTATCAGTGGAGTTTGGAAGTGTATGGCCTCTCTACCTACACCCTCCCTTACGGGTTTTCCATAGTTGGGTGGGTCTTGCAGCTTCGACGATCGTTAGAACAACATGTGGTCTCGCTCGCATGCAAACCTACTTATACACATATATTTTACTCACGTAACACTGCAGCTAGCAATGTAATAAGGTATTGACTTATACGTTTAAAATATATTTGCGAACCCACATTACGTGTGTGTGTCTCCCAAGACGCCATTATCATCGTGTATCATTTACGAATATTAAAAGAGAGTAAATGTTTGGTGACTGTAGATTCGGCGGATGGAAAGTGTTAGTAATCTTTGCTTATAAGTTGGGTTAAGGTGTAGTTGACCTTGTTGTGCTTCTCGTCGTCGGCGCGATACTTATGATATGGTGGCTTTAGCATTGGTGGATAGGTGATGGTGGCTTACTATGCTTATATGTGATCTTCAGTTGTAATTGCCACTCCACCCTGTACATTACCAGGGATGATACCTATGTTATGGATTTGGCGAGTATAGCTTCAGTAAATGCGAAATGTTGGGCAAGTACGTTTATAAGAGGGCTTAAGATGTACTTGACCTCATGGGCCTGTTCATTGTTGCGGGTGATGTATGTTGGTACTAGTGAGCACCAGGCCTCAAATAAGCGCACCACTGCACGTGCATTTCCCAGAAGGGAGGGTGCTAAATGGTTCTCCCCCCTACCCTATTATAAAGCATCTGGTGACAACACTTGAAGGAATGTGGAAAGAGGGAAGCCCAGGTATTGGCAAGCGAGAACGAAAAGGGAAAGGTTGTGTGAGCAGATGGCTCTTGGCAGTGTGTGTGTTCCCATATAGCATCTTCGGTGCATATATCGTGCAGCATTAAACCTCAGAATATTAAAATTCGTTTTATGTCGCACCATCATAAAATTACGTGTGTTTGTGTCAACATTTTTGTCCTCCATGCTGGGTGTATTGCGGAATAGTTACTATAAATCGCAAATCGGATATAGCGTGTCGATATGGTCATCACTGCATCACTATCGGTCGTACGCAAGATGAACTAGTAGTGTGAACATGTCGGTTTGTGAACACTGAGTGAACTCTCAACGGAGGTGCGGCCAGTGTGCGCCACTACATTAATACTAAGAGAACAGATCATGATTTAACAGGAAGGAATGTCGAAGTTGAGATCTAGTGAATAACGAACTAGTGAGTGAGTGTGCTCATCAAATTATTCCCTTGCTTCATCCTCATAACATATCGCTCCTAATTCATAATCACTTAGTCCAGTGTTCTAGATGGGTCAAGTAGTAATGTATGTTTATGACAGTTACTATGGCAGAATCTTTGAAAACTTTAGCAGTGAAAAAGAGCAAATTGAAATCTCGCATGACAAGGTTCAAAAAGTATATTGATAGTTTCAATACTATTCTTTAGCAGGGCATAAACCCACTAAGGTTACGCCTTCCTAAATTAGAACAGTGCTGGTCTGAGTTTGACAATGTTCCATCAGAAATAGAAATCACTGATAGGTCACAAAATCATTTAACTGAAAGAAACGAATTTGAAAACACATATTTTGATTTACTTACTTCAATTGTAGGTCACATTGAAAATCTTTCTTTAGCAGCAGGAGAAGCCGCAACCATAGATAGCATAGCACACGAGGGAAAGCCAGCATTTTTACCAGCAGCTAAGCTACCAGCAATCACTATCCTAACATTTAGTGGCCAGTATGACGAGTGGCTTTGTGCTTATGAAACATTTCAATCTCTAACACAAAACAATGCATCCCTCAGTTACATACAAAACTTTCATTATTTCAGATCATCATTGTAAGGCGATGCTGCCGATGTTATTGAGTCATTAGATACATCAGCCCAGAACTACACTACCATGTGTAATCTTTTGAGGGAAAGGTTTGAGAACAAAACCGTTTTGGTGAGTAGACATGTGTCAGCCATATTTAATCTTCCCAAAGAAGGAATAGAATCAGCTACTCACTTAAGACAGTTACTTGACAATGTCAATAAACACAAGCACTTAAGGTGCTAAACCAGCCTACTGAGAGTTGGGATACACTTTTTATTCGTTAAATAACCAGCAAACTCTACAACGCAACAATACGATAATGGGAAACCACATCACCAGTAGCCATTTTGCCAACAATATCAAAATTAACAATGATCTTACTGCAACGATGTCACATACTATAAGTTGGTGATCTGAGTAGACCACGTAGGAAGACTGGACATAACATTGTCACAAGTAGCCCCGACAAAGTGACTCGTCGGCAATATCCAAGTACTCTTTCCTATGTCAGCTCACAGAATTTAAAAATGCAAGATCTGTGACCAAATACAATATCTTTATCTGTGTGACACCTTCCACTAAATGCTAACAGTTGCAAGCAGTAGATTAGTAAAGGAACTGGGAATGTGTTTTAATTGTATTAGGAGTGGTCATTAACTAACCCAGTGTACCTCTGGTATGTGTAAGTATTTTAAAAAAGAACACAATTCTCTGTTACACATTGAAGGTACATCAACTCGAGCAGGACACATGCAAAAACAGCCACCATCGCAATCACAGGACTATAGTGCTCCATATACATAACATGAAGAAGCATGCGCAAGTACCACTGAGTCATGTAAAGCAAATTGCACTGAAAGAAATGTGCAGTTCCTCTTGTCGACAGCATTGGTAAATGCATGAAATTCACAGGATTGTTGCATAACTATAAGGGTATTTCTTCATTCTGGATCACAAACAAACGTCATCGCCGAACATGCTGTTCAAATGTTAGGCTTAAAAAGGCAAATTACATTATTATAATTTCCTGGAATAGGTCAGTCAACATCTAAGGTCAACTATAGTCTCTCTTGCACTATTCAGTCTCGACTCAATTCATATGCTTGTTCTCTGAATTGACTTGTGCTTCCCACGATCACTCATGAACTACCTATTGTGGAAGTAGATACATCTAGCCGGAAGATTCCATCATCAATTCAACTGGAAGACCCAATGTTTCACTCACCTAGCAGAATTGACATGGTTATGGGTGCAGAAGTATACATTAATCTTTTGTCTATTGGTCAACTCAAACCTTCTGAAAATGCACCAACATTTCAGAAAACCACTTTTGGTTGGGTTGCATATGGACAAGTCACCTCACCCAACACTGAACCCTTGTACATATGCCATATTATCACCAATGAGGATTTGCACAAGAAAATACAGAACTTCTGGCATCTGGAAACATGCATTACCAATTCTCTCACTTCCTACCTGATGAAATATTATGTGAAACATATTACACAGAGACTACTATACAAAATGACCAAGGATGTTACATAGTCAAGCTACCATTGAAGAATGATGTTACCATGTTTGGCAACTGTTCTCTCAAACAAACATACTCGGAATTTAGGCAAGAATATTATTTGCAAGATCACATGGAACCAGTCATTGGTGACACTATTAGCACTCCTAACCAATTCTACTTGCCTCATCATGCAGTCATAAAAGAGTCTAGCACAACGACAAAGTGGCGAGTTGTTTTTGATGCTTCAGCTAAGTTTTCGACAGGACTGTTATTCAATGACTTACTTCTGGTTGGACCTACAATCCAAAAAGTCTTGTTTTCTATCCAGGCTCGTTAACGAACCCACAGAGTAGCCATGACAGCTGACGTTGCCATGGTGTCCCTACAAGTTCTCATCGATGCATCCCAAGTAGTTCTAAAAAGGATCTTATGGTGCAATGACCTCAACAGTGAAATAAAAATTTACAAGCTCATGACTGTCAAATATGGGACAGCCTCAGCACAATTTCTGGCCATAAGAACACTTCATCAGCTGGCATCAGATTAATACCATAACTTTCCAAAGGTGGCGATGATTCTAAGAAGATAGGTATTAACATCTTTGCTTTATAGTGGAGGATTTCACTTACGTAAATGGGCCTCCAACAAACCATAAGATCTTTGCAATGTGCCAAAATATGCAAGATAAAGCAAGGGCTATGTATACTCTCTAAGTAATAGTTCAAGTAAAACATTAGGCATTTTCTTGAACTCAGAGAAGGGTTACTTTCACCATAATGCCAAGGAATTTTCATGAAGCTCAAAAAATACTAAATGGAGAGTACTGTCAGATNGAAGGGTTACTTTCACCATAATGCCAAGGAATTTTCATGAAGCTCAAAAAATACTAAATGGAGAGTACTGTCAGATATTTCACAGATCTTCGATCCTCTAGGACTCCTTGCACCAGTAAATATGAATGCCCAGCTGTTAATGCAAGAGTTGTGGTAACTTTAGTTGGAATGGGATGAATCACTGCCATCAATTCAGTATACAACTTGGTGTAAATTTCGGAGGCAATTGTTAAAGCTCAACATAATTCAGATCCCCAGGTTCATGATGCCAGTATATACCAAGGAGATACAAATTCATGTGTTTTGCGATGCCTCAGAACTGGCATATGGTGCATGTGTGTTCCGACATAGTGAGGAGTCAGGGACTGTGTGTGCCAATCTAGTATGATCCAAATCTATATTGGCACCTCTGAAGAAGTTATCTCTACCCTGTTTGGAGTTGTGTGCAGCATTGCTGTTATCACAATTGATCGAAAAAACAAAGAAAATAATAAATGATCTTATAGTAGCTGCATTCTGTGGTCAGATTCAAAAGTGTTCCTGTCATGGGTGAAGGCTCCATCTAGCATCTGGAAGACATTTCTTGCCAATCGAGTGCCAGAAATTTAAGAACAGTAAGGTAGCTAAACTCATAGCATCAGATGAACATGACAGACACCTTCATGCTGGACCACGGCACTTGCTTGTAGGGATTAGACAAAACTACTGGTCATTAAAGGGGCATGATTTAGCACGTAAGACAGTTAATGAGTGCATGTGTTGTTTCAAGAACAAGTCCAGGATGGCTCAGCAACTCATGGGTGAACTTCCTTCCCAGAGGCTGCTGCCATCTAGATAATTCTTGCAGAAATGCATAGACTTCTGTGGACCTGTACTTGTTCAGTCAAGTCTTAAACGAGGAGGTTCCCCCATCAAGGCCTATGTGGCCATATTTGTGTGTCTCAGTACTATGACTATACACACAGAAATTGTGGCAGGACTCACTACTGCTACATTTTTGGGTGCATTGAAATGGTTTGTCCCACAGCATCGGAGGTGTGCCCATATATATAGTGACAATGCTACAAATTTTGTTGGAGCACACAAAGAATTAGTTGAGTTGTACAAACTGTATCAGATTGAAGAATACCAATGTGCCATAATAAATCTGTTGGCCACAGAAAATACTGAATGGCATTTTGNTTGTTGGAGCACACAAAGAATTAGTTGAGTTGTACAAACTGTATCAGATTGAAGAATACCAATGTGCCATAATAAATATGTTGGCCACAGAAAATACTGAATGGCATTTTGCACCACCTCGATTTCCCCACTTTGGTTGTATATGGGAAACTGCATTGAAATCACTGAAGTATCAAATGCCAAGAGTTGTTGGAGCAGCACTGCTGACATATAAAGAAATTTAAATGTATTTGACTTAAATAGAGGCCTGCCTCAACTCCCGTCTATTGACCCTACTCTCAAGTGATCCAAATGACCTAGCACCTCTTACCACTGGCGATTTTCTAATTGGTAATGCACTCACTACCACAGTTTTAACTACACCTACAAGAAGTACCCATCAGCAGGCTATCCCGATGGAAGCATGCACAGCAGTTCGTGAAACATTTCTGGTCTCGCTGGACCAATTAGTACCTGAGCCTTCTTCAGAGCCAGACCAAGTGGACCACAGTAATCTGGAAACTGGAAATTGGAGAGCTGGTTATCATCAAAGAGGACCATCTCCCTCAACTTAAGTGGACCATGGGGCATGTTGTGGATCTTCACACTGGTGAGGATGGAAGAGTACTAGTCGCTTCAGTGAAGACATCCTCTGGTATATTCAAGAGAGCAATCACCAAACTCTGTCCCCTGCCATTAAATGACTAGAACAGCCATTCNAGACATCCTCTGGTATATTCAAGAGAGCAATCACCAAACTCTGTCCCCTGCCATTAAATGACTAGAACAGCCATTCATATCCATTTGAGACATGCAATATTTCCATTGTATTAAATAAGATCAAAAGGGAACTTTCTTTTAAATAAAGACTGGAAATGTCAGTGACACTGCATTAATGTGTGCTTCCTGTAAATATTATATAATGTGGATCATTATGTAAGTATTAGGTGCATGAACCAGTTTTGTGTTCGGTGAGTTTCATGGTATGATCAATAAATGCATTTTTTATATGCTTCAATAGTATTGTGAGTAATCTTTGAAAGTCCAGGCTTTCAGCATGGGCTGCATGTTGGCACTAGTGAGCACCATGGCCTCAAACAAGCGCACAAGCGCACGTGCACTTCCCAGAAAGGAGATTCCTAATGGTGCTATCTCTTCCCTCTTAACCGCCTTTGGCGACAACACTTGAAGGAATGTGGAAAGGAGGAAGCCCAGGTAGTGGCAAGTGAGGATGACAAGGGACAGGTGTTGTGAGGAGATGGCTTTTGCCGATATGTGTGATCCCGTGTAGCATCTTCGGTGCATGCATTGTTATGCATTACACATCAGAATTTTAAAATTAGTTTTATTTCGCACCATTAAAACATGATGCATGCTTGTGTCAACAATGTCTCTGATATGAATTCGGTGGTTATATCTTACACCATTAGGAAAAGATAGACAATTATACTGAAAAGCCAAAAAAAACTGGTATAGGGGTGTGTATGCAAATAACAGAGATATGGATCCAATCAGAGTAACGCGATGAGGTTGGAAGCTAGATCGGTTACTGCTGCTAAAATTGCAGGTTATCAAGATTTAAATGAGTTTGAACATGGTGTTTTAGTCGGCGGACGAGAGATGGGACATAGCATCTCCTAGGTAGCGATAACATTTGGATGTTCGCGTACGACTATTTCACGACTGTACCGTGAATATCGAGAATCTGGTAAAACATCACATCTTCTACATCGCTGCGGCCGGAAAAAGATCGTGAAAGAACGGGACAAACAACAACTGACGAGAATCATTAAACGTGACATACGTGCAAACCCTTTCTCAAATTGGCGCAGATTGGATTTGTGGACTTCCCTGCAGGATTCATGTTGTGAATTGCCTCCTGCATACCTTCAGACATTAGTCGAGTCCATGCCACGTCGTCTTGCGGCACTTCTGCCGGCTCAGGGGGGCGGGGGGTTGCACGATATTAGGCAGGTGTACCAGCTTTTTTTTGGCTCTTCATTGTATGTTTATAGGTATTTATAAGATGTATNTTGCACGATATTAGGCAGGTGTACCAGCTTTTTTTTGGCTCTTCATTGTATGTTTATAGGTATTTATAAGATGTATTTGATCCTGCAACCCGGTTCGTCGTTTGGGGTGATCTCAATGTTATGTATTTGGTGTCTGTATATCTGAAACCGTTCGTAAATTGTGACCAACTATGCTTATAAGAGGGCTTAAGCTTTTGTTAATCCTGTGGTCCTGTTCATTGTCGTTCTTGATGTCTATATTATGAATTTTGTGACTACAATTTCGTGAATGGGAAATGGGGTTCAACTAGGCTTATAAGAGGGCTTAAGGTGTACTTGACCCTGTGGTTCTGTTNAATTTCGTGAATGGGAAATGGGGTTCAACTAGGCTTATAAGAGGGCTTAAGGTGTACTTGACCCTGTGGTTCTGTTTATTGCCTTGGGTAATGCTGTGTTATGAATTTGGTTTCTGCATTCTAAACATTTCGGAAATGGCATGTGGTTTTATCTTGAACTGATAGGAAACGGTGTCCGATCATACTTCAATGAAGGTTTAAGGTGTTCTTGACCATAACTCCTTGATGTTATGAGCTAGCTGGTATGAATTGTAGCTTTATGGCGGGAATCCAAGCAGGCGGATGTTTAACACAAACATATTGGCTATTTACACCTCCGTTGCTAGTGAGCAGTGGTCGGGGTGGGATGTGTACTTAGTTTGTAATTTCTGTCGGTACATGTACTTAGTCTTAATAAATGTATTACTCTGGGTACTAATTATTCTNTTTGTAATTTCTGTCGGTACATGTACTTAGTCTTAATAAATGTATTACTCTGGGTACTAATTATTCTCGGTGCATGTATTTATTCATTACACAATTACTCATTACAAAATTACTCATAATACAATTGTTAGTTATGCTTTTATTATACCTAATTACTCTCTATACACCTCACCTCCCCTCATCAACCTAATAATTTGTGTTTCAGCAACTGATGTGNAATTCAATGTATAATGTAATTTAAATAATCAAAAACTAATCATTGCCTAGTAAAGATCCTAGGAAAACCATTAATTTTAATAGTTAGGCATTTCAGTAATTCAATGACTTCAGAATGTTAAAAATAAAATACAGTTATTAATTATTATAAAAATACTACACTGCGACTACACTGCGATTTTCTTTTATAGGGATTCATCTTCAGCATTATTAGAAGATGAGAACTGCGAAAGCGGCAGTGCTATTTGAAAGGATGAAGTTTCTATTGCTGTACAACTACAAAATAATTCTGTTCAAGATTTGACAGACGAAAATATTTCAGCGGGTGAAGACGTAAAGTCTGTGAACTCTTTATTTTGCTCTCAATTGGATCTGAAACGAGATTACGACTCGATCTGGTTATCAAAGTGGAATAGGAGGTGTTGACCGAATTGTGTAACAAGCGTATATCGTACAAGCATTCGCGAGAAAAAATAGCACATTACACTTTCTACGCGCTTAGCAGACGTTGAAAAACAAAAGGTGGGATATATACAAAATTAACTATGGAATTCCGGACAAATTGTAGTTTAGGAGAACTATTCTTGCTCTACTGGATCTAAACAAACATGACAATGGAAAGAAAACGGAGTCGACCATGAATTGTTGAGAATGTGGATTTCCGATCATCTTGTGATTTTTCAAGGAAAGAAGGTTAGCTGCAATTTGTGTCAATAAAATGCGTCAAACAAGTGTCAATAGTGTGACACTGCGCTTTATGTAGACTATTTTGTAAATTATCAAACCAACACATGATAAATTATTACTGAAAGAATATGAAATGGAACAATGACTTATCCAGGATAAAGACTATGTAACCCGTGCACTGAAGTTGATGTTAAGAATATTGAAAAACTTCTTTAAGTAATAATGTGTTGTGACTGATGCATGTTTCATGCCCTGATAGGAGAAGTAACGCAATGGTTTTGACCTTTATGCATTAACTCCTTGCAAACGGTGAGGTTTAAAGTGGTAACGCACGATGACCTTTTTCGGTCATTTTAACGTGCTTATTCGTAATTCATTACTGGATAACCAATCAAGCTTCAGCATAACAAGCACTTAAGCGACAAAAGGGTACAAACTTTATTTTCTCCACACTGTAAAAAATTAAAGTAAATTTCCCTAACACGTACTGGAAGCAAATTACGCTTACAGCAAGATTAAATTACAGTACGATTTCAAATAAATTTTACACATTCAGTGTAGTGATTTTGCAGAAACTGTTATGAATAAGTTCTTAAAAAAAGTAGGGGAAAAGTCTTTGAAAGGTTATAGAATTTTTCTCTTTTTGTAATGGATAAATACCTGACACAAGTAAGGAAAAACTACTACATAAATAATGCAATACTCTCTATACTGT
>NQII01007067.1:70403-106482 GCA_002778355.1 Clitarchus hookeri | reverse complement strand
CACTAAATTACTATGTAACTCCTTCCACCCAAACTGCCTTATCTCACAATATTCCAAACGTTCTATGAAGTGTATGTAATCCCTCGGGCGTGTTTTTTCTTGAGCGTGAGGTCACAGAGATCGTTGTGGAAGTGGGTCCTAGAAAGTATTTAAATAACGGAAGTTTGAAGGGTGATTTTGGGAGCGCGCAGTGCACAGCCCTTAAGAGGCAGAGTGCTGGAACAAAATTTGTGCACACCTTTGAACCTTCCTCTTTTGTCCCCCCTTCCCCCCATCAACCATTCACATCGTCCGTCTAACACACCCAACCAATTAAGAGAGGTGATATGGTGACCGAAGGTGTATGTTATAAAAAATTTTCGCCTCTGGAAGCCGCCGTTTTCGGTGGATTTCACCAGGATTTGTGGGAGGGCTGTCTCATTGGACACTCCCCCGGTTCACAGTTAGTTTGGCCCTTTTGATTAAATGCCGGTAACATAATGGAGAACTGTAAAGTGTACTAAAACTATGATACAAAGTCACTTGGTACATATTTCATCAACCATAATTATGGTACACTGTACCTTTAATTCTGTATTTTGTACGATAATTTCGAAGTTCGTACCATAATGGACTCTGCCCCACCCAATTTTACATTATGCCTAAAATGAACATAGTTGGGTGGTACAAGTATTATATTTACACCACACATATCGGTATTTCGGACGATAAGTTCGGAATTAACTCCACAATGGACTCTACACTTACCAAACTTATCGCAGGCAGTATTTCTGACCTTGGTTTCAGATTGCATGCATGCAAATGCTTCACCGTTCTTGATTAAAACGGGGTTTTTGCGGGCCACCTAGGAAAACATTCACACAATTATACTCTGTCAAAAAAAAAAGGGTCGGTTTCAAATTGCACCCGTTTACCTGCCTCACCCAAGGATAGTGAACCCGCGGATTCTGCGGGCCGACCCCTGGTATTGTTTATAACTAGAAACAAAGAAACTTAATTATTAGTTGAGGTTCAATATTTATAAATTCAAGAAAACCATTAGATGTAAAAAATTAAAGTTAAAAAATGCATTTATTTTATAGGTTTTTGCCAAAATAATAATTATAACAACGAGCAGTACACGGAAACCATTGAAACTAGGAGGCCGCTACTACAACAAACTTCGGAAATATTTGAGATGTATTTCAGAAACAACACCAGGTGTGTGGTTGTCACCATGAATCGTCCATCTCCAGAAGGAGGCAGCCTTATGCGCACTCTGCAGTCAGCGAATGGAAGCACTCTGTACGTGAGGAACAACAACTGCTCCGGCACTGGGTCACTTAGTGTGACATGTGCAGCATTGGATCACGTCATACCTGGGAGCGCTGGCTACGTCATCATCTCAGACGACATAGCAGTTAATTTATTCATGAAGGCTGTGGAGCAGTTATCTCGGAGCACCTTCTGGGACTCCCAGTCCTGCTGGTGCTCACGAGTGTGGTCAGGGTATCTATCAGCAGCATACAGGACAGAGTGAGGAGATACTGGACACGGCACGAGATACTCAACTGCGTGGCTGTGTTCGCCACCGATTCACCGCCATCCCAGTCTCGAGAAGTGAGTCATGTACAGGCGCTGTCTTTCAACCCATTCTGGTTCGGTGGGTACTTCATGATGTATCAGGATAAATATATTATCAGCAGCTTTTCTTTTGACAAGGCTTCAAACTTTAATGGCTACCCCCTGAAAGCAGTAATGGTCCATTTCCCACCTTACCTGAATCGAGTGAATTTGGATGAACGTATTATCTCTTGCGAAGGTGTTTATAAAGACGGAATGACTAGTATAACATACATAATGAAAGCATGAATTGTCAACAACGACAGGAAGTANAGCAGCTTTTCTTTTGACAAAGATTCAAACCTTAATGGCTACCCCCTGAAAGCAGTAATGGTCCATTTCCCACCTTACATGAATCGAGTGAATTTGGATGAACGTATTATCTCTTACGAAGGTGTTTATACAGACGGAATGACTAGTATAACATACATAATTAAAGCATGAATTTTCAACACCGACAGGAAGTACACCATAAACCCCTGAAAATGGTTGCTACCTGATAGTTTTTACGAGAAACCTGACTGTCATTTATATCCTTCTCACGCAACAACAGTGAATCATGCAAGAATATCAACTTAATCTTTCGTGCAAATAAACTTGGTATTGGTCGTCCGTAAATCTGAATATATGTCACTGTGGATGAGCGCAATAAAGCCTTTTTCTTATGTTATGTGGGCTTCTTACTTGCCCTTTGTCATATTGTTATTTGCGATATGTAATTTTTTTCCGTTTGGTTGTAGTGTACATGTGCAATCATCACTACCCTTAGAATTATTTGTAATTGTATTTTTAGGTGAAATTGTTTATCCAGCCAACTCTCTGTAAAAACGATTATTCATTTTTTCCTTGTATTTGTTTAATATAGTATTTAATATTGCGTACACTGGTTCTTTCCAAAGGTACCTTATATTACCGCATCTTTATCCTGATGTAAACACGATGGAAGAATTCTTTAAATTCTCAGCAACTATCAATCACATTTAATATGGAAAATAATGTTACATATTATTATAATGCAACTGTGATAAACTCTGCATTGGAATGGGTTGATGAGTTTTCTCAGTGCCTTGTAGAAGGTTTGATTTTATTTAAGAGAGTTAAAGAATCTGTTAAAATGACAAGAGACCACAAAAATTTAAGCGTTATCTTGACTAATATACAATATGCAAAATACTATTCACATTTGAAAGAAAATATTGGTAGAACTCACCCACGTCTTCATACTTCGAAAATAAGTATTTTGCCAGTGTTTCTATGTTTTAAAATGCGTCCGAACTTTCCTTTCTTGAGAAAATGAGATCGCGACTACTGGTTGGTAAACGATGCTGGCGTAGTCACGAAGATGAAACGTGAGTTTTATGACATAATAACACATCGAGGAACAGAAGTTCGCCATTATAAGCCTCTAGAGNATACATCGAGAAACAGAAGTTCGCCAATATAAGCCTCTAGAGATGGGAAATTGTATTGCTCTTTTTATTGTTTTCTTATTTGGACCTACCGTTAGTGTAGTGGTGTATAATTTGGAACATGTTTCCATAAAATTGTTTGAAACTCTCTATCTAAGTAAATTAATAGAATATTTGAATTTCATTATTACAAATGTTATACTATCACTGCAACTTAGTACAGAATATGCAAATATGAATGCAATTATATTGTAATATATTGGTGATTGATTTTTGCTGTCACATTCTTACGAATAATTTATGTATGTAAATAAGATACAGAACATCAGCACGATGGAAAATCAGTAAACGAAATGTGGCTATTATACAATGTGAATGGTGAGAAAATGTAGTTCACTGCAAATATATTACTATGTATATTCAATATTTGACATACAACCTCCACTATACATACAAATCTGTCCAAAGCAATCCTGCAGCTCATCAACTTTCATTCTCGTCAACAGATAAGCCTTAGATTTATGTCATGAATAGAAATGTTCTTCGTTTCAATACTGTTTTTATTTCAGGAACAGGTATAAATACCATGGTGGCAGATCTGGATAATGTAGGGATACTCCATACAGGCGTGCATTTGTCTGCTAAAGTATTTTTCTTCAGAGAGGTCGACATATTTATGCAGGAACTCTATCTTGAATCATAATCCATAAGATTTAAGCTAAACCATAGGTCTGTTTTTCCTAACTCTTTTAAACACTTTGTCAAAGTTTTTTATTCCTAAAGAATATATACGGGCTCACATTTTGCTCCATTATATGCTTGGTATGGTCCCGGTAAAAATACACAACAGCTTTCTCTCTCACCAAAGCCCACATAAAAACTACATTGAAAGATGTTTCGAGGGTTTCTTACTTTAAAATCGCCATGGAAACTTGCCCGATATCCGTTTGGCTCCATCAATGTTAAAGACAAATGCCGCGATAGNAACAGCTTTCTCTCTCACCAAAGCCCACATAAAAACTACATTGAAAGATGTTTCGAGGGTTTCTTACTTTGAAATCGCCAAGGAAACTTGCCCGATATCCGTTTGGCTCCATCAATGTTAAAGACAAATGCCGCGATAGTACTGGGCTCTAAGAGNCAAAGAGCGGCTTGGCAGAAAGGTGTAATCAACGCCAAAGTCTTCACTGTTTAAGCACGAGCTAATAAGTTTTCATAACGAGCACACATCACATTACATTGTAGTACATTTCCGAATAATCGTGATTGTAATTCTCCCCCAAGGTCTGATTTGCTATGGCAATAAATAAGGTCTAGGACAGTCCCTAAGTAAGATTTGAGGGAATAATGTTTCTCACATGGGTAACGATTATATGGCCTTCGATAAAGGAAATTAGTAGCTGATTCGTGAAGTAGCATACAAGCGAGCGAAGCAGCGGTCAGGAAACTAGTTCTGGATTATTCTGGAAATTGCATTGTATGTTATTACCTTGTGGGTAGTGAAGTAACTATCATTTTTAAGTACAGATCTATAAATTATTACTTTAGAATTTAGTGGTGATAATGTGTGTCAACGTGTTTAACTTATGTTTTATCATATTTTTAACACTATAAGCAAAAATAGATTTTGTAATAAGAACGATAAACTATTTTCGCTGTAGTGATGAAATGTTTTGCGAATATTATGTAAAGTAAATTGCGAAATGTGTAAATGTTATAGCTAGTTCAACAGTGAAACTTATGTAGGTTCACCTGTAATCTTATGTTTGAGATTTTTTCCAACCCTCCACATCCGACAGTAGTGTACAAGATATTTGGGGAAAAATGTATATTGGTATATCTTAATGTTAGAACGAATGTAATAGAACTTATCTGTTTCAAAGAAATGTGTATAAATTGTTTTTCGAATAATATTTTCATGCAAATGTCTATGAATAAAAACTGAACACGAGCTGGCCATTGTGACTTCCCCTGTTTCATAAATAATCCTACTACTATAACTAAAATAGGCACTTGTTTTGAGTTCTAGGTATGTCGCTCCAGATTACAATTTTTCTGATGTTTGACGCGTAACGCATATTGTAAGTAGAAGCATCGCTGACACCCCTCCCCTTTTTTTCTTCCCCGCGAGAGTGGTTGACATGCAATGCGGGACACACGCAGCCAGGTCAGGTCGACCCGAGAGTAAGTATAAGACATTAATGCGAGACGAGGAGAAGCCAAGTTAGGCTAGCGATTTTTTCCCATCAGAAAATTATGACACGTGCCCAGGAGGGGCTAGAATATCGCCGACCCACCCGAGATACACAGGAAAAAGGCTGACAGAGTTTGGCAGATGGGTCACGAGTCCCCACCATCTCCTGCAAAACGCAGGAGAACAGAGACTAGCACTATAAAAAAAGCAGCGGTAAGCTAAAGTTGCACCAATGGCACACGAGTTAGCCATTGAAGGAAGTCTGACAGCATTTGGCAGGGGCCACTGGCCCTCACCACTCCCTTCCCCATCCTCCAAAAAAGAGTCCTGACATGTAGAGGAAGTGGGTCATTGTTCGGCACCTTCCCCTTCCTCTTCCACCATCAAGGGAGACACATGTGTGAATCTGGGGAAGAAATCAAGAGAGTTTAAAAGCCAATAAGTGAGACAAGGAGGGGTCAGTTGAAGCCAGTCTGTCTGTTGTTATACGCCATGCCGGAGTCACCAGCAGACGGATGGGGAGCTCGCCTGAGCCCCTCGTCAGAACGACACAGTCAGTCAGTTCAATCAAATTAGTCGAGTGAGTCATCCATTGTGACACCGTGATGCCCACCTAGGCCGGAGAGGGGGGTGGGTGGGGGGTGGTGGCTCACCAGAGCCCCTCGTTGGAGTCAGTCAGTCAGTTGTTATACGCCACGCCGGTTCGTGAGACAGTTGGCTGAGTCAGTCAACCAAACCAGAGGTTCAGCTCCCGACAGATTCAGTAATGTAGAACAGTTGTAACTTGCACTGATAGGTGACAGACCGGATCACCATGCCGAAACGCTAGAGTAGACAGTCGTGTGAAAGGAACCGAAAAGTAGTATCACCAAGCCGGGACGCGCAGACCGATACCGAGCGGGAATCAGTCAGTCTGTTGAATCAGAAGCTCGCGAGAGTAAGTCAGATCGGAAAGTTACGGGAAGAAAGGTGTCGTGGAGACGTACGTCGAGAAGCGAACACGCAGCAGCAGTTGGGGAGAGACATCACTGAAGCCAGGGCCTTTCAAAGGCCGCCCGAAGTACCGGACCTTAACCTGCCGCCAACAGACTCAGAGCTACAAGCATAGCTAAGTATCAAGTCTTCGCTCGAAGAAACCTCCCCGACGCCTAGCGTTCCCCTCCCCAAGACATTGGCAATAATTAGTGAGTATGTAATTATACCTNCATCTCGGTGTAATATATGTACATAATTATTCAAGACAATATAAGACATAAAATTGAATCACCGAGTGACTACCTTATTGATTACCCTCAACCTTCGCGGCACCTTATAGTCTATCCCTGGTAATAATTACTCAGACCCTATGACCCTCCCTGTACATCATATCACAAGCAGCCGAGTAGCATCAGGTTATTGGTCCAAGAGTCTCTTTGCTACTGAGATATCAACTTCAGCTTAAGGGAACTTAAGTACTTGCTTTTCCTATATGCTTGATAGAACCGAAGGCTATTTTGTAATTGTTTTTACATAGTTGTAAAATATATTTATGTTCTTACTTGTTGAGTGTACTGACCTTTGCTCGACTATTCGCACAACGTGGCGTAAATAACACGAACTATATGTGTTTTTTCATTCTGAGATAGCATCTCTATGGACTTTGCTTCAAATACACATTTTGGGTTCTAACCTTATTTATTATTTAGCATTTCATTAAGTCCCAACATATTAAATTTACTGTGTTTAGTATTTTTTCGTAATTAATTTTAGAAGACAGCACTGCATGCAAGAATAAAGCATTAAAAACATATCACGGGAAACATTTAACAGATTACTTCAAAATTTGACACGTAACCTAATCTATGGTTGGTCGTGTTGTCACATGCATTTGAAATAGCTAAGATAATTATTTTCATCATAATGAAGGTTAATTTAATATACAATTTATGATAATTTTATATACAAATGCCAAATTTATGAAACTATTTAAACAATTTCAACCAAAGGTTACATGCTGGCAGTAGATTTTAATAAATCCTCGAAATTTTTCTACACAAGCCTCCTTTGCTCGCTTTTTCGTAAGATAGTGCCTCTTTTACATCACGTCCTGGAAAACAATTACCCCATTTTCCCCAAATTTGGAAAATAAGTATTACTACGAAAGGCCATATAAAGTAATATATTTTAATTTGGTCCCATACTTATTTTTTTTTATCTAAGTCCTAGGGTATAGCCGACGTCATCAAATTTTCTCATATATATGTAGAGGAAAGTAGGCCAATTAGTTATATTGGTAAAGTCTTGTTTAATTAGTGCTGGTTTGCAGAACTCTTTAGATTTATAACTTTTGCAAACAAATTCTTGCATTTTCCAAGAAAGTTTCTTCAGCCACACTAACCTACACGCTTTTGGTAAACCTGGCAGCGATATAGCGAATGTATTTCCGGGTGTTAAAATTGTAGTAAAAGCGTATATTTTGCCGTTGTGAACACTTAATGAAATCAGTTAATTTACTACTTGTGTTGGCGAAAAAAAGAGCATCTAAGTATACTTTAATAATGTTTTGAAAATTACAGTCGATTGATGGGGTTCGAGGTGATGTAGTTGTTAGACCACTTGCCTCCAATCTACGCGAAACAGGTTCGATTCCCGGCAGGATAGCTCTCGGATTTTCGCATTTGGGAATAGTGCCGGACGATGCCTCTGGTCAGCGGGTTTTCACGGGTACCTTCTGTTTCTCCAGCCATTCAATTATGGCATTGCTCCATTATTACTTTATATCACTCTTATCGTTTCTCGAAACCTCATTTTTAAGAGCCATTTAGAATTCTCTACTCCACTACACTGCAGTCCTTCACATTCAAATAAGCGTACCAGTTATGTCGGTTCGCACTGCAGAGAATACGACTAAACACATCAGCACTGCATGTCACAGCACTTAAAATATCCAATTTTTCACATATTTAGGCACTACATGAAAACAATGTCCAAGGAACGGATGGCCAGGCTTAACGTTTGAATTACTGTTCTTTTATTTTTTTTTTGTTTGGCGAACTGTACTTCTATTTGTTCTTGCAAATATTTGGCCGTAGACTTCCGGAAAGGTTGGGTGATGCGTCTTATAGCCTCTCAACATCCATGGCAACCCAAGGATTCTTGTGTCACCCCCGTTTAAACGAATTGGGCTCTGCCGCCCGTACCCTATGGGAATCAGCTTCCTAGCGGCTGTATAGGTGTATCTGCTGTGATGGCTTGGGCAGATAGTTAGTACCTAGGCCCGACCACTTGGCGGGGTGTTGGCCCTCTTGGCATTCAGGGCATTGGGACCCAAAACAGGAATTTCCCTGTGAAGAAATTCTATGCATGGTAAAGGACGGGTGTCTGATGTCAGCGGGGCCCAGCCTTATGGGCGGCGTGGTGAGTAACGGCGTTAGGTGAAGAAAAACCAGGGTATAAAACCGGACTAGGATGACGGTACTCCACAACCTTTCGGAGGGACCCCGCTACTCTCTGCCCGTGGGTGGGGCTCTGGCGGTCAAGCATTGGAAAACCCATGAGTGTCATGGAAAATAAGAGGTAGCATGGGATTATCTGTTTGGCCAATCCGGAGGTTTTCTATTGTGTACAAATCTGGTNTTGGTAACCAGATTGCTAGGATCTCAAGCCTTTTGATAGGACACGCTCGGAGCGATCTGGTAAATCAGATCTGGGCTACGTTCGGTGCGGCCTGGTGAACAGGTCGGAGCTACGGATTTTGTAATTTTTGGTAAGCGCTGGTCGTGTCGGCATTGAGAGGGCGTGACCCGTCTTCCCCGCCTACTGGGAGGCCGTGGTGCGGTAAGGTCTCGCGGCTATGAGCGCCCGTTAACAAATAAAAGCATGGTTTCGGTTGTGTCACATATATAATGTCCCCTGGGGTGTGTGGTTAGTGCTCCGGCCAGACCACACGCTTGGTAAAGTGAGTGCTAGGATCTCAGGCCTTGTAGTAGGACATGCTATGTGCGATGTAGTAAATCAGAACGGGGCTACACTCGGTGCGGCCTGATGAACAGACCGGAGTTACTGATTTTGTAAATTTCGGTAAGCACTGGTCATCTCTGCGTTGAGAGGGCATGATCCTGCTTCCCCGACTTCTGAGAGGCCGGGGCACGGAATGGCCTAATAGCTAAGAGCGCCCTGTTAACAAATAAGAGCATGGCTTCGGCTGTGTACCATACTTGTACATATATATGTCCCCTGGGGTGCCTGGAGCTAACAGAGAGATGAACATTACCATGATGGCGAGTGCGTTTGATACACACCACACATGTGTTCAGGTTATAAATGGTACAACTGAGTTTTGGTTTGATTTCCTCGTACTTTCAGTTCGGGGACGGCACACAGACACATTTGGATAGACGGGAGATAATTGTGAAAACGATAAGGGAAAAACCGCTCATTATGGGTGCGTATCTTAATGGCAAGTCTGAAATATGGCACTCCCCGTCACTGATGAGGCGGGGGAGATGGTAAGCCAATTAATTCTTACAAACGATCTGGATGTGGCGAACATTGAAGGTGAACTCCCGACATCCGTCTCGCAGGCTCATAACACTGAATCGTATTTGGACATTACTGTCTTAAACAGGAAAACATGTAACAACATAAGGAACTGGACTGTGATGGATGAAAGTTCAAGTGATCACAGGTTGATCACATTCGAGATACACGGTGGTAGTTATCGTAAACTTGAGCAAATGGAAAAGGAAGTACTGTACATCCCCAACATGGCGGATTGGCCGGCTCTCGACCGGGCCCTGCTGGGTAAGCTTAGTTAATACAAAGTTATGGGAACCCTGGATGACCGAGTCGAGCAATTGACTCGGATCATTCAGGAGACGTGTGAAGAGAAACTGCGCAAGACATCTAAGAATCTCCCAAACCTGTCCTGGTGGGATCAATAACTCGAGCAAGAACGGAAAGCAGCCCTCAGGCGGGACAGAAGTCATCTCCAGAAACTGAGGGGAGAAGAAAGGAAGCAGTTCTCAAGCTTATACAAAATTAAGAAGCAGGCTTACTTCATTAGTGTCGGGAAAAAGAAGACCAGATCATTGAAATATTTTGTTACTAAATTGGGAAATGAGGACCCTTTCGGCTTGGTCTACAAACTTGCAGCGAACAAGTTAAAGAGAATGGTGCCACCTCCATGTATGAAGGTAAATGGTAATCTGATCTTCGATCAGAAGAAATCTGTGGAGGCTCTGCTCCACGCGCGCCTTCCTGATGACTTTCTGGATGACGAGGGGGAGGCGCACTCCGCTAAGAGTCAGTCTATAGCAATGACGCCAGAAGAACAGGATGCACCTGAGTTCAGTATATAAGAGCTTACTGCAATTATGTACAAAATGAAGAATGGCAAGGCTCCTGGAATCGATGGAATAACAACGGAGATCCTGAAAACGTGTTTCTCCAGGATCAAGCATATTCGGTTGGATATTGTAAATGACTGTCTCCAAACCGGAGTGTTTCCCTCCCTCTGTAAAATGGGTTGCTTGAGGATCTTGCACAAAGAGAATAAGAAGGACCTGGATGACCCCAAATCATACAGGCTGTTGATGTTGCTTCCGGCGCTCGGCAAAATCTACGAAAAGTTGATCAATCGAAAGATTTATATGGCCTTTGAAGCAGAAGGAACACTAAATGAACTCCAGTACTGTTTCAGAAGAGGAACAGGGACAGACTTCGCATTAGCCGATGTCATGAAGAACATTCTAGAGTCCTCCTAGAAATTCATAATTGCTATCTTCCTCGATATTTCAGGAGTGTCCGACAATGCCTGGTGGCCGGAAGTGATGCACATATTGATTATGAAGAAATGTCCTGCGAATATTTAAGGGGTCGTTCAGGACTTCTTTGCAAACAGGTGGAGTATCTACTCCAAAAAGAACATCCAAATGAAGAAGAGGCTGACAAAGGGGTGTCCCCAGTGTTCGGCCATAGGACAGATCCTATGGAACATCATTTTCGACGGTTTCTTAGAGTTGGAACTCCCCATGGGGTGCACAGTATTTGGGTATGCGGACGATGGTTTGGTGCTTGTGTCAGGCAACTCAAGAAAGGAACTAGAGACAAAAGCGACCATGATAATGGAGCAGGCCTGGGAATGGTTAAAAGATACAAAACTGTAATTCTCTATGGAGAAAACCAAAATCATGTTGGTTAAAGGGAAGCTGCAATGATTCCCGACTGTGCGTTCCGGGGGACGCCCGATCAAGTATGTGCAAGAGTTCAAGTACCTGGGAGTCATAATGGTTGATAGAATGAGTTTTCTAAGACATGTGGAGTATGTGTCACGGAAGGCGGTGGTGGTGTTTCAAAAACTGAGAAGGATTGGTAACACCAGTTGGGGTTTAAATTGTGGTACCCTGTGTACAATATATAAAGCGGTGTTTGAGGCAATTATTTCCTATAAAGCAGTAATCTGGCACCACCGTGCTGACCTTTCGTGGCATAAGAGGAAACTTATTAGTGCACAGAGGGTTGCTCTGCTGAATGTCACAAGAGCATATAAGATTGTACCCAACGAGTCTCTCCCGGTTATTGCTGGGATGCTGCCTGCGGACCTGCTGGTCAGATACAGAGACCTGGGGGCGGAGAGATCACGAGCTGGTAGGCTGTCAAAAGAAGATAAGGGGGCTGTGTATGATGGCATAATTGTGGAATGCCAAACCAGATGGTCAAACTCCACCAAAAGGAAGGCAGACGTACGAACTCCTTCCCGATATAAGAACGAGGCTAAGCTGCAAATGGTTAAGTACAAATTTTTATAGTTTGCAACTTATTACTGTACACTGTAACTTCAAGGCAAAGTTACACAGCCTGCGGCTTGTGAGATCTCCGCTTTGCGAGGTCTGCGGTGTTGATCAGACCACACAGCACATGGTCTGCCTAAAAACAGAAGATCTGAGAGACTCATTCATAGAGAAAACTGAAGAGCAGGGCATTCACTTAGAAGCTGGAAATATGATGGATGACAAACAACTATACAAGATGTGGAGTGAATTCGCCAACAAAATTGGTAGAAGATTGGAAGATTTTGATTAATGGAATCGGCGAATTTCTGATGACCCTTAAAGGGTTACTCAGGTAAAGGCTTAAGCAAGTGTATGTCGGAGTACTCTTGGTTGGCAAAAAGGACAGGTTTTTAAACGAGAAAACCGGTAGAATACAGTGTAACGGCATAAATAAAGTGAATGGCCTGAAGAGACAAGAGGAGCAAGTGCCGTGCACTGTCTTACTCATCTGAGTACAGCTGCAGTGCGGGAGGATGGAGGGTGTGCTGGCCTATGGGCAGTTAAAACCTGTCACCTCATGTGGAGAATATGGGCCGGTGACTCCCTTGGGAGGAACGTTCCTGGGCGTTTGAAGTGGGGTGGCACTACCATGCTATAGTAGCCAAGCCTGATAACAGTATAAACTCTAAAAAGTTGGGTGACGCGTTTTCTATAGCATCGTTCCACACATTATGTTCCAATGCTACCAGTGCTCCTGTGTGTTTTGCAAATTGGACACCGTCACCCATTTCCCTATGGGAACGTGGCTGGCAAAGGGTACCTGCCGTGATGACTTAGTCCGATAGATGGTGCCTACGCCCGTTCTAATGGCAGGGTGTTGAACCACATTGGAATTCAGGCCGATGGGGCACAATACTGGAATTTCAAGTGTGAATAAATTCAAATGTATAATAATGGTTGAAGACCGATGATAGCTCCTCCAACTGTACTGCTAGTGGTGGTAAGTGGTGGCGATGGCTTGGAGGCTGTGATGACAGCAGATAGCGAGGGCTGCCATCCCCGATTTCGGAATTCCCCGAGGTATTAAGGACGCATGCTGCTTCGAGCCGATAGTACTCCGCCCTTCCGTGTGTTGTGCAGATTATTGGTGGGGTGGTCGGATATTTATAAAACCAAGAAGTGCCATGGTATATAAGTGGTAGCACGGGCTGATTGGTTTGGCCCCTCCAGAGGTTTTCTCTTGTGTACAGATCAGTAGTGGTTGGACTCGTGCTGGCCGTTGTTAACTGCGTATGCTGGAGGAGGTCTGGAGAGATTCCCCCTCTCAAAGAAAGACCGGGTGGTGAGTACAACTCGCTCCGGTGGTGTCCTGGGGAGACACTAGGGGTTTGGGTATTACCCCGGCCAGACGACCCGCATGGTGTCTGAGTACGAGGGTCTCAGAACCTTGTGGGACGGTGCTTTCGACCGTACTTGTTTATCAAGTCCGGGTTTTGGATTTGGTTACCTCAGTTGCATGGCTGGGACACCTGCGATAAAAGGGCGTGATCCATATTCCCCGCCGATTGGGCGGCCGAAATGCGGGATGGCTTATTGCCTACGGGCATTGCGTTAAAATATAAAAGTACGTTGGCCGAGAGACTGCCGTATTTGCATCACGTATGTCACATTGTGTGGTTTTTTAATTTTTAGGGAAGTTTCTGTACCAAATACTGTAAAAGACTTTATATGAGAAGGTGACCCAGATATTTTAATCAAATCGTTTGATCACCAAATACGAAGAAAGATTTTTGAGACGTTTTCCTGCTACATAACCCATAACTGTGAGTACAAATAATCCAAAAATGTTTAATTTTCCGTCTGTTTAGATATAAGAGATTGTTGCCGAGTTGTATGTTTATTGTTTATATACAGTCCAGAACTATTAACCGTAATGGTACCTGAGTTACTAATGTTAAAATTTCAGAGGTATTTTGTTAGAAATTATTGGTTTAGATGTGACAATTTCCTACACAATAGCTTATTTAGTGCCCAGGTTAAATGAATTAAAAATGTATACCTCCTTAGACAAACAAATGTATATTTATAAATCATGGCGAAGTGCAATTGCAGTTCCGTACATTTTAGCCGAGATATTTTTATTTATTATTTATTTCTATTTTAATAAGGAAAGATCACACAAAATAAAACAGAATCAATATTTTATAAGAAATAAAAAGTCAACAATCAAACTTCGCAATCCAATTTACTAAGTGAAAAAATTTGTAAAACATAAGAAGAAAAATTTACAGACCACCCAAAATAATTAATATAAATATATAATTATTACACTAAATTAGTCACCAATATACGAATGCTGTTTCATGCTTCATACGAGGATAGTAAGAATTTAGAATTGATATGAAAAAAAAAAATTTTAACTGGGTTATTTCCAGAGCCATTGATAAACTATTGCAGGAATATTCCTAACATTTATAAATCCGTAACATAATTTCAAAGTCTAGTGTTTTCTTGACTAAAGAAGAAAATATCAGATACCGTGGTAACATACAGCTCAGTCATCTGGCATCATCTCCTTCTCCCAGGGGAAGATTCCGCATCATCATGGCCAGAGCTTACTCATTAGAAGCTCACATGACGTCATATTAGCAGATCGCCGACTACAGCGCCGTCCACTTAATAAACAAAATTAAATACATTAACCCTCCTCGAATGTCAGCCATTCTCTAGTTAGGGCTTCCATCTTTGCCACACGAAGAAAGATCGTCTTCCCATTGTCCATCTTACCTCTACGGCGGTCGACTGATATATGTGCGCTTAACCTACTTAAACCCCCGCTCGTGCGGCTTGTCTCAGTAAAAAGGCTTGATGACTATATAAACTACAGTGCTTCTCGCGCTAAAGAACCTACTTTCACAAAGCGAGAGATAGTTTACCAAGTGAAATCTGGCCTGCTATTACAACAAAGTCTCTTATCACACATTTATCCTGGCCAATGGTGTTGATGGCCTTCACCACTTTCGTCTCGGCACGTACATAATGGCTAAACCTCACTGTTACATTCAAATAGCGGAAAAAGTTAGCAACAGCTTTGTACCCATCATGGAAGAATACATTAGAAACGTGAAATTAAGCCTCGTACTAAAGTGGTTTTGGAGCAGTATTGAATGTTACAAAAAAAAAAGCAATAAATAACATAAAATGTTGTTGTAATCGCATTTATTCTTAAATGTTTTCTTAGTGTTTCTACCCGACACAAGATACTCTAAAGAGCCAAAAAAAACTGGTACACCTGCCTAATATCGTGTAGGGTCCCCGAGCACGCAGAAGTGCCGCAAAGCGACGCGGCATGGACTTAGAGTGCGTAGAGTGCCGAGGAAGCTACGGCCACGCACTACATAAGCTTAGGCAGTGACAGAACAGAAAGCCAGGCATCAGACGGAGAAACTAGAACGTACTTTAGACAACAGTAGGAGTGACTTGAGAACTTATAAGTAGAAATAGAGATTCAAATATATTCCAGACGCAAAAAAATTCGTGCACAATCTTGTGTCTGAATTTTGCAACTACATCAAAGCTTACCCGCTCAAATGAGTAATTTTTTGCCGTAGGTGGATGCCACATGACTCAGCGACATCATAACAATGCTAAGAGGTTCGCGTTCTTCAGTCACAATGACCTCACCGCTAAAGAGCGAGAAAACCCGACGACAATTTTGGCTGTCGAAATGGCAATGCATTATTCATCTGTCCGAAAAGGAAGATAGATAAAGTTTACTAGAGAACTCCTGGGTTACAAGTGCAAAGGACACACACTAGAAGGTTTTCTGCCGTTTTGATTTCTTCTGCCCGACATCAATCACAGATACAGGCAAAATGAGTGAGTGAGGGAAGAGATTTAAGCGGCTGTTAGCATCAAGGTCTTGAGAGACGATGAGGGTGAAGCTAGGTGAGTAATGAGAATCGCAGAATATAAGGACGCAAGAAGCGGTAGTTTTTCGAGAAAACGCGTCATCATCCGACACGATTACCCCATGCAAAAATAAGTGGGCGTCTCCACCGGGATACGATCCCAGTTTGAATTGGTGGGAGGCGAGTAGTCTAACCACTACACCACCGTAGCCTCAGGCAGCCAAGTTGACAAAGTGACACACACCGAGAGAGTGAATAATGAATGGCTCACTGTAAAAATTGTGTGACTGATAATTATTATCTTATCTCTTATTTCATTTAAATGCGTGATTAGCAAATTTATCTTACGAAAAGTAAGGGGCAGCTCAAATAAAAATAAAATGAAAGAAATTTACCATTAAAAAAAAATTTGAAATAGCAAAAAGATTTTCTGTACAGTTTTGTATACTCGTGACGTAGCTTCTGGCATATTTTTTATATTTGAAATGTCTCATTTCTGCACTAAGTTAGTTTTAATAATTTCTATATTTCTAAAACAGTAATAGTGTTTTTGACATGTATTTATGTAAAAATTATATGCAGAATTTTTTTTTGCTAGTAAAGAGTAATTACTGATAATGTCGTAATGGTGAACAATGTGTGGCACAAAAATTAAATAATTTTTTTTTGCCGACACGCTTAAGAATTAACATTCTGAAGTTGGTTCTGATAAGCCACGAAACTGTTGAATTATTAAAAATTCTCTCACCATTAACCCATAATTGTTTTACGACTGTGCTTGTAAGTTGCAACATTTTCTTCGATACTGGCATGAAGCAGAGATAAGCCTACGGTGATTAAGAATGTTTCTGGGTTTTGGTGAAATATAATGTAGTATTAAGGGTCATAGGATGCAGATGTTACTATTTCATTAGAAAATTATGTTTCTTTGTCTTCTTTTTATTAGAAGTTCTAAAATTTTTTTGCTAATTTACTTATGTTTCATGTTAATAAACATACCTTATATCGTATGTAATACTTATAATCGAAGGAAAACATTTCTTTCTGGCATGAAAATTATAACTAAGCAATATGTATATAATCGTTATAAAAAATCATAGGAATTAATAAACATTAAATATAAAACTTAATAAAAAAACTAATTATTTAAAAAAAATATTTAAGTTTTTAATTATAAATTAAAAATATTAAATGCATTGATAAATAAATAAATTTAATAAAATCGTGTCGTACTGCTGAAACGATCAGACATATCATCCAGGGAAAGCGTTTCATCTCGGAGAAAATATGAAAAACGTTTACCGATATACATAATTAACCTTCTTTCCTCACCAGAAACGCCAATTATTTAAATGGCGTTCTTAAACGCTTGGAATGCAGTAAGATCTTGACGTCTAGTTAACAGCGATATCATTGTACAGAAACATGTGAACTATTAATTAGATCGGTACGAAATGCCCTAACGTTGGAATCTAACCCAGAAACCCTCGTACATTAAGTTGACGTACAAACAACTGCGTTATGAAGATAAAATTCGGTGTAACAACTTCGGTTGCAGTCTAATGTATTGCTAGATTGGGTTTAATAAACTACGATATTTACAGGGCCATCTTTTTCGACATACCTGAGCCACTCAAATCGCCTAAGTTTACATGGCCTGCCATAGCGCTATATATAAGGATTTGCTAGAAATAGGTTTATTGGTTCCCATATATGACATGAATACTTTATTATCTCATTTGTCTTTATCTAACAAAATTGCTTTAAAAAGAGTCATAAATAATGCTTCTAATAAATACTGCCAGTGTATCAAGATGCGTTAAATGATGTTAAATATTTTCATAGATATGAAATACTAATTAATATTATTATTTATTTTGATACATTTACAAAACGACTGACCAAATTAGCACATGTTATTTTACATAACCTGCCATAGCACTATTTGCGTGCCAATGTTTGAGGTATATACTAGTCACGGTTATGTGAGCGCTTTAGAAGCCCAATTTGCTTTTCCTTCTAGACACTTTTTTCCCTTTAACAACCGTTTGTATATTAATATTGCCAAGTCTGAAATAAACACATATTCCACCGCTCTCGGAAGTTATTAGCTAAGGCTAGAAAAAAATATGCGCTGGAGAGCCAAAACACTGGTATAGGCTTGCGTATGCAAATAACAGAGGTATTTAACCCATCAGAGTAACGCGATGCGGTCGACAGCGCCTATATAAGACAACAAGCGTCTGTCAAATTTGCTAGATCGGTTACTGCTGCTACAATGGCAGGTTATCAAGATTTCAGAGAGTTTAAACGTGGTATTATAGTCGGCGCACGAGAGATGGTACATTGCATGTCTGAGGTAGCGATAAAATTTGGATTTTTGCGTACGAACATCTCACGAGTGTACCGTGAATATTGGGAATTCAGTAAAACATAAAATATTCGACATCTCTGCGGCCGGAAAAATATCGTGAACGAAAGGGACAAACTACGACTTAAGAGAATCATTAAACGTGACAGACGTGCAAAATTTTCTCAATTTGGCGCATGTTTCAATGCTGAAGAATCAACAACTGCCAGTGTGCGAACTATTCAACAGACCATCATTGATATGGGCTTACGGAGCCGAAGGCCTTCTCGTGTACCGTTATTGACTGCATGACACAAAGCTTTACGCCTCGCCTGGGCCGGCCAATACTGCCATTGACCTGTTGATGACTGGAAACACGTTGCCTAGTCAGACGAGTCTCGTTTCCAATTGTATCGGGAGGATGGACGTGTACAGGTATGGAGATATCTGCATGAATCCATGGACCCTACATGTCAACATAGGACTGTTCAAGCTGGTGAAGGCTCTGTCATGGTAAGGGACGTGTGCAGTTGGCGTGAAATGGGACCCTTGATACGTCTAGATACGACTCTGACAGGTGACATATACGTAAGCATCCTGTCAGATCACCTGCACCCATTCATGTCCATTGAGCATTCCGACGGACGTGGACAATTCCAGCAGGACAATGCGACACCCCACACGTCGATAGTTGCTGCCGAGTGGCTCCAGGACCACTCTTCTGGCTTTAAACACTTCTATTGGCCACCTAAATCACCAGACATGAAAATTATTGAACATATCTAGGATGCCTTACAACCTGCTGTTCAGAAGAGATCTCCACCGCCTCGCCCCCTATTTATTTGTGGACTGCCCTGCAGGATTCATGGTGTAAATTACCTCCTGCCTACCTTCAGACATTAGTCGAGTCCATGCCACGTCGTCTTGCGGCCCTTCTGGGTGTTCGTGGAATCTCTACACAATGTTAAGCAGGTGTACCAGTTTTTCTGCTGCTCAATGTATTTATTTATAGTTATTCAAATGAGAGGCCATTCAAAAGTACTCTCTTTACCATGAATAGTCTTAGATCGGTTGATTGGTACGCGAAATATAGCATAAAAACAAAATTTTCTCATTGCTACGATGTTATTATATTGTAAACATAAAGGTTATGTAAGAGCATATTCTATGTGTGTCATAGATACTGTCATCATATAATATTTTCTTTGAACTTGTGTGGGACATTACGCACGCTCTATTAACACAAATGTTCCTAATATATATAATAACAATTTTCAAACATAGCAAAACTGGAATCATCCAAGTTCCGGAAGTATTGACAATGTCCAAAAGGTGTTGATCACTAGGCACTTATCATGTAGGAGTCACTGTGGTGTAATGGTCAGATTACTCTTCTCCCTCCTAGACGAAACGAGTTCAATTCCCAACGGGGTCGCTCATGGAGATTCACAGGTCTGAATCTTGTCGGACGATGCCGCTAATCGGCGGGTTAACTCGGTGATGTCCCGTTTGCAGCTCCCTTGAATTCCGGTGCTGCTCCATACGTACCTCACTTCAAGACCTCGATGTTGAGAGCCGCTTAAATATCTTCACTCAGTCACTAACAATATTTTGTAAAGTTACTTTTTTTTTCATCAAGGAACTCTAGCTTTGTACGAAGATATTTTTTTTTGTCTCAGCCAGTGAATATACAACTGGTATGCTAAACCCTGAAATTGTGGTAACACATCTCCTATAGTCATTCTCTTATCAACACACTACGTGAAATCTCCCATTCCAAAATATATCATTAAAGTTGTTTCTTTTGTACATTACTATTCCAGGGTTAACTTTGGCCACTTTAAGTGACGAAAATCTGGATGAACCCAAATGCCCCGGTTTAAGAAAAAACTCTCTCTCTCTATATATATGTATATACATATAAATATACATATGTGTGTGTGCTGTTTTATGTATGTCTAAAAATGACCACTTAAGGTCAGTACCTGGAACAGTCTGGCTAGTCTAGCTGGAAGTAAACGTCCTCTTAACATGTTCAACAGACTGCATTTTACAACTTTTTCAAACTTCTTGATGAGAGTAAAGTGTGTATCTGACGAAGAAAAAACTGTGTTTAAGCAGAAGGAGTTGGTGTTTAATGTTTTCGAAAACGCATGAATCAAAGAAAAAAATAAAAAATAGTGGCATTCTCTTTATTTTGTCATGGGCTGTTGTCACACCAAACACAACGATTGCGTTGGTACGTTGTTAGTAATCCTAAATTTATGACTTACAGACACGGCGCCATCTCATTCCGTCCTCAAAGTGGTTGCATCCCATCCCACACACACATACAAACACGTGCACACTTAATTCCATATTTGCGACAGTTTCGGAAGTGACAATAACAAAATCTTCTGCACAATTTAGTTTTTCTGTTACCACCGCCAATATCAGGTGGGTTTTTGTTTGTAACGTTATGCTCAAGCTCTGCGACCGATAATAAAACACACGTAAAGGATAAATAAGAATTGCATCTGTTCTCCCGACTTTTGTGACATAGAACAACTGGCACAGCAAGAGCACAGAGACATAAAAAGAAGCAATCTGATGACTCTCATAAAAACTATTAAGAAAACTATTGGAGCTTATTTAATATCGCATTGCATTGGTGCTGGCACACAAATAATTTTAATGTAAGAAATTAATTATCTTCCATTTTAGCACTTAAAGTAAATCATTTGGGTTTACCACTATACAATTACTTCTGTAGATGGGATATAAAAACATAACATTCCTGTTAAGCTGTCTTCCAAAATGGCAGAGAATGAATTAATCGGTTGGTTCATTTTACGCTTGCATTAATACTGTCCGCATACAAAGTTAAATTGGAATTGATTAAATGGTTTCGAAAATATAAAACACAATGCTTAAATATCTAGATGTCCGCCATTTTTAAAATAAGTGTCTGACGTATTTCAAACACATTTGTACATATCGCGTTCGACAGTACTACGCAATTGTCTAATTTGGTAGTAATATGTCTATTGTTTCACGAGAAGTTAAAAAAAAAACCTGATTAATACATGTTGTGCTATCTTACAATACAGTTGACAAACATTCTGTTTTTGCCATTTTCGATGCTTATAATATATACTGTCGGCGTACAAAATTTGGTTACAATTAGTAGAATAGTTTTTCGAGGTAATAAAAACTGCCCAAAAATAAAACCGTTGCCATTTTGAAAGCAAGTGCCCGGCGTGTTCTAAAACTAAAAGTGCCAGGTTATGTACTATATGTGTACCAAATTTAGTGAAATTCGATTCATACGTTCAACATTGGAGGGCGCGAAGCCGTGACAAGCACACGCTCAGGCACAATTTGACGCACACATAAACATACATACACCCACAGACACACAGTAATGAAAGTGATCTCATATGCCATTTTTTTTCGTTCTGAAGGAAGTCTAAAAAAAGTCCGAGACGTTATTAAAATGTTGTAGACATGAAATTTTGAGAGAAGGCCTCTTTAGTATATATACACTTATATTTTATAAAAATATATTAATATTTCTGAAAGTTAAAATTACTCTGTATTTTTTTAATAAAAATATTCTAGGTTTTTCTTTTATTTTAAGTAAACAAAAAGTAAACAGTATTATGGCATGGAATGCATGCATGTTGAGGCTAATTAAATGTATAAAAAATAAAATTATTAAATTTTAATTAAATAAACATTACAATGCAACACCAAACATAGAGTGATCAATGAATGAACTTTACAACGTTTTAAGAAATGAATAATTTTTAATATCAGAAACTACCGAAGTATTAAAATCTGGAACGTTTAATTTTACTCAGTAGCCTACCACTTTGAAAGTTGAGTGCAGCGTAAAAACGATATTTGTTCAGAGAGTAGAAATATTTCTTATAAATTACTACATCATTATCAAATTAATAAAGATAAAAATTCGTAGCGCACAGTTATAAGATTTAGTTCCACCGCGTGTATATAAAATAATATCGCTACTTCAGCAAAAATCATTTGAAATTTTATCCTCTATCAATTGTGACTGAAACAGACGTATTCCGTAAGTGCCTAATTTACCAATAAAAATTTATCTTTCCAAATATAACTCCGGTATTTTCTTCCAACACCTAATATAAACAACAAAATACACATTTTATGTTAAACAGGTTGTATAATTACGCAAATAATAAGAAAATTATCTTTCAGCCGCGTTACAAAGATTATCACGCGTGTAGGTTTTTAAAGCTGTGATAGTGTCTTGTTTATAGAAAGAATGTTACAAATACCTGACGTACATTTTTTACAGTTGTACACAATTCCACCAAAACACTTGCAGGCAATGTCTTTCCACAGCAGTATTTAAGCTGACAAGCTGGCACAAAGATGGCAACAAGGACAATGCGGCAGCTGTCATGCATGCAATCCAAACCTTTTCCGTAAGAGCACATATATTATCGTGGCGGTATGACTTTCCGCAGCATATTCGTTTAATTGCCATAAACGACTTAAAGTAAGCAAATAAATTAGTTAGTATGTAATTAGATATGTAAATAAATAAGTAAGAACTTAGTAAATAAGTGTGTAACTAAGTAACTAAATAAGTTAAAAGTAAGAATGTAACTATGTAAGTAACTAAGTAACTAAGTTATTGATTAAGTAAATAACTTATTTCTTAAGTGAGTGAATAACTAAGTAGCTAAGTTCCTAAATAATTAAGTTACTAAATAACGATGTAAGTAACCTAGTTGCCATGCAATTATGATAGTAAATAAGTATATAAGCTATTAAGAAACTAACTTAGTAACTAAGTAAAAAACATATCAATTACTTTGTAAATTACTAAGTTAGTAAATAAGTAAGTCACTATGTAGGTAAGAAAGTAAGATATTAAGTACGTAACTAATTCAATAAGTTCGAAACTTATTAACTAATTAAATATTAAAGTATATAAATAAAGAATTAAGTAGCTAGGAAGAAAGTAACAAAGTTTCTAGGCAACTCAGTATGTATATAAGTAACTAAGTAAGTAACTAAGTAAGACAGTAACTATGTACAATAAAAAGTAAGTAACGAAGTTAAAAATAACTAAGTAAGGAAGGAACTAATTAACTAAGTAACTCAGTATCTAACTTGCTAAGTAATAAACGAATAAAGTAAATAAATGAGTAAGTAAGTAAGAACCGAATTAAGAAACGAAGTAAGTAAGTAATGAAGTAAGTAAGTAACGAAGAAAGTAACGAAGTAAGAATTGAAGTAAGAATGTAAGGAATTGTGTAACGAAGTCTGAAAGTTAGTGTTTAAGTAAGAAATTAAGTAGGTATAATTGTATATAACTAAGTAAGTAACAAAGAAAATAAGTATGTAACTGTGTAAGTTATTAAGTATATGTCTTAGTAACTAACGAAATGAGTAACGAAACAAGGAACTAAGAAGCAAGTATGAAAGTAATAAACTAAGTAAGTAAATTACCAAGCGTATAACTGAGTACTCTCATAAGTCAGTAATTAAATAACTTTGTAAGAAACTAAGTAAGTAATTAACAAATTAACTAATTAAGTAAGTAATAATGTAAGTAAGTAACTAAGTGATTGTGTTTTTAAGTGTGTAACTAAATAAGAAAGTAAGTAGGTGGGTAAATATATATGTAAATAAGTAAATACAGAACTTAAGTATTAAGTAACTAAATAATGAAGTAAGTAAGGAACGAAGTAAGTAACAATGTAGGTAACGAAATAAATATCAAAGTAACTAACCAATTAAGGAACAATGTATGTAACGAAGTAGGAAAGTAAATTAGTTTGTAACTAATTCTGGAACTAGGTAACTAAGTATATAAGTATGTACGTAAATAAGTAACATAAAAAGAAAGAAAGTAAGTTATATAATTAAGTAACCAAATAACAAATAAGCAAGTATGTCAGGAAATAACTAAGTTTGTAAACATATAAGTATGTAAGAAGCTCAGAAAGTAACTAAGTAAGTATATGAGAATAATTATAAGTGTTTTACTAAGTAACTAATCATATAACCAAGTAACGAAGTAGGTAAATAGGTAAGTAACTAAGTAAGTAACAAGATAAGTGAGTAGTCAATTTTGTAAGTAAGTAACAAAGTAAGTTAGTTATAAAATAAGTAACTAATAATTAACCAAACAACATTATTATCTTAATAAGTATGTAACTTAGCAACATAGAAAATAAATAAGCAAGTTTCTAAATAAGTTACAAATTATTTAAAGAAGTTACTTAACAACTATGTACATATTTAACTAAGTAAGTTAGTAAGTAAATAAAAATGTATAATTAAGTTACTAAGTATGTAAGTAACTAAGTTACTGAGCAAAAGAGTAACTAAGTATGTAACATGGAAACTATGTAAGTAAATAAATAAGCATTAAAAAAGTAACTTATTATGTAAATACATTATCATGTAAGTATATAACACTGTACGAGTGGCTATTAAATAACTAAGTAAGGAAGTAACTAAGTAAGGAAGTAAATAGGTAAGTATATAAGTAACAATGAAAGTATTAAAGTATGTAAGACAGGAGATAAGAAAATATGTTACTTAGTAAGTAACGAAGTAATTAACAAATGCAGTAACAAAGTGAGTAACGAAGTACTTAACCAAGTTACAAAGTAAGAAAGTTACTAAATAAGTAAGAAACTAAGTACATAAATAACCAAATAAGTTAATAAGTAATTTACGAAGTAAGTAACGAAGTGAGTTTGGAAGTAAAGAAGTAAGAATGTAAGTATCAAACTAAGTAAGTTACTATGTATATCAGTAAGTATGTAAATAAGTAACTAACTAAATAACTAAATAAGTTATTAAGTAAGTAGTTCAGTAAGTCACTGAAAAACTATTTTATAGTAACAAAGTAACTAAGTATCTAAGTAACTAAGTAAGTTATTAACTAAATATGTAAGTAACTAAGTAAGAAAATAAGAATTATGAAAGTAACTAACTTAATAACGTTATACTTAAGTATGTAAGTAAGTAATATCTTGTTAAGTAAGTAAATAAGTAAGTTAGGTAGTACGGAAGGAACTAAGACACTAAGTAATTATCTTCATTACTAAGTAAGTTAGTAAGTACCTACCTAAATAAATAAATTATTAAGAAACTAAGCAATAAACTAAATTATTAAATAACAATGTTATTAATTGAAAAAGTAAATAACTAAGTAATTATATATCTAACATAGTAAACAACTATCTAAATTACTAAGTAAGTATGTAAAAAATGGTAGGAAATTAAGTAACTAGGTAATTGGCGAGGAAAGTAAAGAAGGAAGAAACGAAAAATGTAAGTAAGTAACTACAAGAGTAAAAAAGTTTGTAACTAAGTAAGTAACTAAGTATCTAGGTAACCAAGTATCTCAGTACATAAGTAACTGAGTATAAAATAAGTAACTAAAATAGAGTAAATAAGTTACTCATTAGAGGGTAAGCAACTAAGTATACAAGTTAATAAGTAAGTACATAGGGAGAAGATAAGTAACAAGAAAATTATTTTTAAGAATATAAGGAACTAAGTAACTATTTTAAAATATTATTATTAATTATATATATTACTTAGTATCTATGTAACTTACTAAGTGAGTAAATATGTGTCTAAGTAACTAAGAAACTAATTGAGTCACTAACTAACAAGGTAATTAATGTAGTAAATAAGTAACTGTGTAAGTATGTAACTAAGTGACTTTGACTATGTAACTGAAAAAGTTATTTATTAACTAAGGAAGTAAGTAAATAACTAAGTAACATGTACGTAAGATATTAGGTATCTACTAATGTCAGTGTCTAAGTAACTATGTAACTAATTAACTAAGTAAGTATGTAAGTAACTAAGTACTAAGTAGAGTAAAAGTTGGGAACTAAATAACTTGGTGAGTAACTTAGTTAGAACTAAATAAGTCACTTTGTAATTAAGAAAGAATGTGAGTACATTACTAAGTAAGTTACAAGATAACTAATTAGGTAAGTAGGTATGTAAGATAGTAACTAAATAATTTTATCACTAGGAAGGAAGTTACTATGTAACTAACAAAGTAAGGTTTTAAGTTACTAAATGTATATAAGTAAGTAAATAAATAACTATGTAATTAAATATGTAAATAAGTAAAAAGTAAATAACTAAGTAACTAAGTCAAAACTTGATAACTAAGAAAGTAAGTAATAAGTAAAATATTATGTAGGTAACTAAGAAAGCAAATAAGTCAGTTACTACGTAAGTATGTTAGTAACAAAGTAAGTAAGAAAGTAAATAAGTAACTAATTTAGTAAAAATGTAAGAAACGAAGGAAGTAACAAAGTACTTAACTAACAAAGTATCTATGTTTAAAAAAGTAACTAAGTAAGAAGGTAACTATATAACTAAGTAAGTAAGAAAATAAGTAACTCTTCAAGAGGGTAAGTAACCAAGTAATTAAGTATCTAAGAAGTAGGTACTTAAGAAAATCCGTAAGATAGAAATAAATTATGTAAGAAACTAAAGAACTAAGCACATAACTAAGTACACTGAAGAGCCAAAAAACTGTTACATCTGCCTAACATCGTGTAGGCCCCCTCCGAGCACGCAGAAGTGCCGCAAGACGACGTTGCATGGACTCGACTAATGTCTGAAGGTATGCAGGAGGTAATTCACACCTTGAGTCCTGTTAGGCAGTCCAAAAATTCAGTCTGCACCAATTTGAGAAAGTGTTGCACGTACATAACGTTTAATTATTCTCGTCGGTAGTCTTTTTTCCTGTTCTTTCACGAACTTTTTCCGGCTGCAGCGATGTCGAAGATGTGATGTTTTATCGGTTTCCCGGTAATCACGGTACACTCGTGAAATGGTCGTATCCGAACTACCAAATGTTATCGATACCTCGGAGATGCTAATTCCCATCTGTCGTTCGCCGACTATAACACCACGTTCCAACTCACTTAAATCTAGATAACCTTCCATTGTAGCAGTAGTAACCGATTTAGCTTCCGACCGCATCACATTACTCTGATTGGTTCCATACATGTTTTATTTGCATATGCACGCCGATACCAGTTTTTTAGCTGTTCAGTGTAAGTAAGTTACGAAGTAAGTAACTAATAAAGTAAGTAATTAAGTATTTAATGTAATAAAGAAATAACTTCTTAAGTAAGTATGCATCGAAGCAAGTAAGTAACGAAGTTAGTTATTGAAGTAAGTAAATAGCTTGGTATGTAAGTAAGTAAATAAGTGACTAAGTAACTTATTAACTAAGGAACTGTGTAAGTAAGTAAAAACTAAGTAATCAAGAAAGTAACTTATTAACTAAGTAACGATGTAGGTAACGAAGTAACGAAGTTAGTAAGGTACTAAGTAAGTAAGTCGGTAACAAAAAAGGCAACACATTAAGTAATTGCATAACTTAATATGTAAGTAATTAATAATTAAATAAGTTACTAAGTATAACATTACTAAGTAACTTAGAAACTAATAAACCTAGTAAGTAATAAAGTAATAAAGATAGTAATCAATTAAAATAACTAAGTAACAACGATAAAATTGTTAATTAAGTAAATAAGTAAACAAGTAAATAAGTTAGTAAGTTATAAATTATGTGAGTAAATAAGTAGAAAACTAAGTAAGGAAGTTAATAGGGTACTAAGTAAGTAAGGAACTAAGTAACTATGTAACTAAGTAACTACGTATCTAACAAAGTAGGTCATTAACGGACTAAGTAATTAAGGAAGTAACAAATTAAACTAAGAAACTAAGAATTGAATTCAGTAAGTCATTAAGTATGTAACATAAAAGGTAACGAAATAAGAAAAGAAGTAAGTATAAATGAATATAACTAAGTACATAAGTAACTAAGTAATTAATAATTAATTATGTAAATGAGTAACTAAATAAATAAGTAATTGTGTTACTTAGTAACAAAAAGTTATTATCTAATTAATAAAATAACTAAGTAAGTAACTAAGTAAGTAAGAAAGCAAGATAAGAAGTAAGTGTCTAAATAAATGAAACTGTATAAAAACCAGTTAAAAAGTCACGAAGAAAGTAACCTTGTATCGAAATGAGCAATGCAGTAAGTAGCAATGTACATAATGAAGTAAGTAAGTAACAAAGTGAGTAGGTATTGCAGTAAGTAACTAAGTAAGAACAGAAGTAAGTAAGTAACAAAGTAACTTAATAATTAAGTAATTAAATATGTATCTATATTACTAAATAACAAATTCAGATGTAGATAAATTATTAACTAAGTAAGTAACTGAGTAGGAAAGTAACTAATATGTTAGATACTATGTACATAACTAAGCAATTATGTCAGTAAGTGAGAAACGAATCAAGTAATAATGTATCTATGTAAGTAGTAAAGTAAAAAAGGTGGTAACTAAATTATTAAGTATGGCAGTATGGAACCAAGTAAGTAAGAAAGTATGACAGTAAGAGTGTAAGAAAGTGACTAAATACATATATAAGTATAGAATAAACTGAGCAAGTAACCAAGTAAGTTACTAAGTAACTAAGTAAATTACTAAGTAACTAAGTAACTATTTAAATAAGTAATTAAATAAATTACTAAATAAGAATGTAACAAAGTAACTATGTAAGATTCTAGATGTCTAAGTAACTTAGTAAGTAAGTAAGAATGTATGTAACTATGTAATTTAATAGCTTAGTAAGTAAACAAGTATTTATTAAGTAAGTAAATTAGTAAGAGAGTTACTATGTTATTAAGTAACTATCTAACAAACTAAGTAACTAATCAACCAAGTATCTAAGTAAGTATGTTAATAAGTAGGAAGAATGTATGTAACAATGAAATAAACGTATTTATAAATTAATGACTAAGTATCTAATACAGTATGTAACATATACGTAACTATGAAAGTAACTAATTAACTAACTAAGATAGTAAATAAGTAAGTCACTATGTAAGTTAGACAGTAATATAGTAAGTAACTTAGTAGATATGTAAGTTACAAAGTAACAAATTAACTAAGTAAGTACGTAAGTAAATCAGCAACAAAAAAATTAGGCAGGAAGTTACCAAATATGTAAGAAAGTTACTATGTAACTAAGTAAGTAAGTGACTATATAACTAAGTAAGTAACCAGATAATTAGTAAGTAAATCCAAATAAAGTAGGTATGTAAATAACTATGAAAGTTAATAGGTAAGTAACTTAGTAAGTAACTAAGAAACTAAATAAGTACCTATGTGAGAATGTGACTAAGTAACTAAGTGAATAACTAAGTAACTAAGGTCCTAAGTAAGTAACTAAGAATGTAAAAACATAATGAGGTAACAAAGTAGCTAAGTTAGTAAGATAATAAATAAGTTATTTAGACAGTAAGTAACTATATAATTAAATTATTAAAGAACTTATCAGTTACTACATAAGAAACAGAGTTAGACATTATGTAAGTCGAAAAGTAAGATATTAGGTATGTAACTAGGTATATACGTAAGAAACTAAGTATCTAATTAAATAAGTTAGTATGTAAGTAAGTAGGTAACTAGGAAGGAAGTTATTAGCTATGTGAGTAACTAAGTAAGTATATGTCACTTATGAAGTAAATAGGTAAGCAACTTATAAAGTTACTATGTAAGTAAAAAAGTAAGTAACCAAGTAAGTAAGTAAGTAACGAAGTATGTAAGAAACTATGTTACTACGTAACTATGAATCTAACTTCAAAATATTAATGTAAGTAACTTATCAAGTGAGTAACATAGTAAGTAATGAAGTGAGAAATGAAGTTAGTAAGTTATGAAGTAACTAAGGAACGAAGTAAGCAACGAAGTAAGAATAGAAGTAAGAATGTAAAAATATATGTAATGATGTATGTAACAAAATAATGGTGTAAGTTTGTGTGCAAGTAATTAATTAAGTAAAAATGTTAATAACTAAGTAAGAAACTAAATAACTAAATAAGTAACTAGTTGAATAAGTAAGTAACCTAGTTTGTAACTAAGTAAGTAACTATGTAAGTAATTTAGTAAGAAAACCAGTTTGTAAGACTATAACAAACAAAGTAACTAAGCAGCCTAATAAGATAGTACCTAAGTAACTTAGTAAGCATGTAACTAAGTAACTAAGGAAGAAAGTAAACAAGTAACCAATTAAGTAAGTTATTGAGTAATTATGTATTATGTATGTAACTAAGTTAGTAAGAAAATAAGAAGGAAAGTAAGTATTTAGGAAAATTAGTAAGTACAGAATTAAGTTACTAAGTAACTAAACAATGAAGTTAGTAACCAAGTAACAATTCTACGAAGTAAGAAAGTAAGAAACTTAGAAACACTGTCTGTAACGATTGACCAAGTAATAAAGTAAGTATGTATGTAAGTAACATAGTAAGTAACTAAGAAACTTAGCAATTAACTGGAAGTATGTATCTTAGTAAGAAACTAAGCATTTCTTACTTACTTAATTTCTTACTTTGTTTTACTTACTTTTTAGTTACTTACTTAGTATCTAAGTTATTTCGTTTCATAGATATTCAGTTACTTAGTAACTTGTTTATTTACTTAGAAGTGTATTATGTTACATATTAACTTACTCAGTTACTTGATTACTTACTTAGTTATTAAGTTTCTTACATAGTTATTAATTAATTTTATTATTTACTTTATTTATTACTTTCTTAGTTCAATCGACTTGTACTAGCTTGATAGACAAAAATGTAAGTAACGAAGTAAGTGAAGAACGAAGTTATTAACGAATTAAGTAACTATGTAACTATTGAAATATGGAAATAAGTAATGAAGTAATTAGGGAATTAAGAAAAGAAGTAGGTATCGTAGTAAGTAAAATAGTAACAAAGCAAGTAACTAAGTAACTAAAAACTTTAGTAAATAGTAAGTATGTAACTAAATAAGTAAGTAACTTAGTAACCAAGTAACTAATCAGTTACCAAATAAGTAAGAAAATAAGCAAATAAGAAAGTGAGCAAGAGATAAGTTACAAAGTTACATAGTAAGTAACAGAGTATCGAAATGAGTAATGCAGTAAGCAGCAAAGCAACTAAGTAAGTAACGAAGTAGGTATCGTATTTAGTAAATAAATAACTTATAAAGAAACAAAGTTCGTAAGTTACCAAGTAATTAAGTAATTAAGTAACCAAAAGTCACTATGTAAGTATGGAAGTAAGATAATCAGTAAGAAACTGAGTAAATAAGGAAGAAACAAAGTATTAAATTTAATAAGAAAGTATGTAAGTAAGTAACTGAGTAAAAAGGTAGGGATGTAACTAAGTATAAAGGTAACATTTTAAGTACATATGTAACCAAGTAAATATGTAACCAAGAAAGTATCCAAGTCCGTAACTATGTAAATAAAAATGATGTAACTTTGAAAATAAGTAACTTAGTAAGTACGTAAATAATTAACGAAATAATTAAGTAACAATGAATCTGACTTACTAAGTAGTTAACGAAGTAAGTAAACAAGTGAGTAACTAAGTATGTTATAAAGTAGGAAACGAAGTAAGTAAATTATGAAGTATATAAGTAACGAAGTAATGAGATAAGAATTGAAGTAAGAAAGTAAACCTGTATGTAATAAAGTATGTAACAAAGTAATGGAATAAAGAGGTATGTAAGTTATAAACTAAATTTGCAAAACTGTAAATAAATAAATAAGTAACTTAGTATGTAACTAAGTAAATAAGTAAGTAACTAAGTTTGTAACAAAGAAATAAACTTAGTTACTAACGAAATTATTACTAAAAAACAAATATGTAAGAAAAAAAGAAAGCCAGTAATTAACTCACAAAGAACGCACCTAAGTTAATATGTACTACCTATGTAACGAAAGTTACCAAGTAACTAAACAATTAAGTAATTAATGAAGTAAGTGTGTTACGAAGTAAGTAATTAAGAAACTAATTAAACAACAATGTAGGCAACGAAGTATGTATCGAAGCAAGTAACATAATAATAAACAATGTATGTTACAAAGTAAGTAAGAAGGTAAATTGTGTTTGTGAGGAACTAAATAATTTAGTAAGAAACTAAGTCACTAAGTAAGTAAATATGTTACTAAGAAAGTAAAGTTTAAGTATATAAGTTAGTAAGTAACTAAGTAATCAACTACATATTCAAGTAATTTATTATTCAACTAAGTAATTAAGTATGTATCAATGTTAGCAAGTAAGTAGATTAGTAAATAAGTAGCTAAATAAATTATATGGCAAGTACATAAGTAACGAAGTACCTTAAAAGGAAGTAAGTTTGTAAGTAAGTAAATTAGTAAGTAACCATGTAACTAATGTGTAAGGTAGTCAGTATATACTTAGCTTGTTACTTTGTTACATTCTTACTAACTTAAATACTTACTTACTAGCTTACTTTTTTACTTGCCTTCTTAGTTACATACTTACTTTTTTATTGACCAACTTACTTGGTAACTAACTTATTTAGTTACTAAAATATGCAGGTAATTGCTTAGTAACTTAGATACATTCTTACTTATTTTACCTACCTATTTAATTATATGGCTACTTATACAGTTTTTTTAATTTTACTTCCATACTTTCTTACACACTTAGATACTTACTTTGTCACTTACCTACCTAGTTACTTACAAACTTATTTACTTTATTACTTACTTACATAGTTACTAACTTTGTTAGTTATTCTGTTAATTAGTTAGTTTCTTGATTACTCAGTTCTTACTTAATTTTTTAGTTTGTTAGTTAATAAGTTACTTAGTTAAAAATTAACTTCTTTATGTACCTAAATACTATGTTATTTAAGTTCTTATTTTTTACTTATTTTATTACTTAGTAACTTAGTTACTTACTGACTTACTTTGTTACCTACATCGTCACTTAAATACATCGTAACAAACTAAATAACTTACTTCGGTACTTACTTTGATACTTCATTACATACTTTGTAATTTACTTCTTTAGTTACTTACTCCGTCACTTACTTACTACGATACTTAGTAAGTTGGTTATTTAGTTCATTACCTTCTTAATTAGTTGCAAAATTAATTACCTACTTACTTCGTTACTTACTTAGTTAGGTGGTTAAATTTTTAGTTCCTACATATTCAATAACTGACTTACTTAGTTACATACTAACCAACTTCTTAGGTACTTGATTACTTATTTACTAAGTAACTTACCCTATTAATGAGTTACTTATTTACACTTTTACTTGGTAACATACTTACACACTTAATTAGTTACCTACTTACTCAGATACTCACATCATTTCCTATATTCTTTATTACTAATTTACACTAATTATTAGTTACATTCTTATTAAGCTGCTTTGTTACTTTGTGACTTACTTATTTAGTTAAGTACTATATAGCTTACTTACCTTCCTACGTCCTTTTTTACTTAATTACTTAGTTTCTTTGTTATTGACTTATTACCTGTTTACTTATTTACATACTTACTAAGGTATTACTAACTTATTTAGGAATAAAGTTATTGAGTAAGTATCTTACTTATTGCTTAGTTATAAACTTATATAGTTACTTACATACTTAATTATTTAGTTACCTAGTTACTTAAATAGTAATGTAGTTACTTAGTACTAAGTAACATACTTAATTTTTACTTAAATAGTTACTAAGTTACTTAGTTACATTCCAACTAAGTTAATATCTCACTTAGTTGCTTACTTACTTATTTATTTACTTAGTTATATAGTTATTTACCTGATTATTCAATTCCTATTTACTTACACAGTTACTAAGTTAGTTATTTACTTATTTGCTTTGTTCCTTACTTACTTAGAGTCTGAGTTACATAGTAACTGAGTTACTAACTAATTTACTTACATAGTTACATACTTACTTAGTTATTTACTTAGTAAATTACTAACTTAATTACTTAGGTTCTTACTAAGTAAATTACTTAGTTTATTGCTTACTTGCTTTCTTTGTTTCGTACATACTTTTTCAGTGTCTTATTTAGTTACTCATTTAGTTAGTTACTAATATTTTTACTTAGTAATTTAAACAGTTATTTCTTAGATACTTAAATATCTACTTAGGAACTTACTAATTGAGTTTTTTAGTTAATTACTTACTTTGTTACTAACATGCCTACTTGCTTATATTCTTACTTTCATTCTAACATACTGTGTTGCATACTTCGTTGAATTCTTGTTTACTTCCATCGTTTCTTACATCATTACTATCTTAGTAACTTACTTATTTACCTACTTTGGTATTAACTTACATACTTAGTTAGTCACTTCGTTACTCAGTTCTTATTAACTAAATTACATTCATACTTTGTTTTTATTTATTTACTTAGTCAATTAATTACTAACTTCATAAATTTCTTCGTTCTTACTTTGTTACTGACTTATTTCCTTGTAATTTACTTACTTTCTTTATAACTTTGTTACTACTTTCTTAGTTACTTATTTACTTTCATAGTTACTGGCATACTTTCTAAGTTATTTACTTACTTATTAATCTAGTTTCCCACATAGTTACTTAGTTACACATATACTTACCTAGTTACTTACTTAGTTACTTCCTTCCTAGTTACTTAGTTTCTTTCTAACATACTTATTTAGTTAATTTGTTACTGAATTTCTTAAATATGTACTAAGATACTTACTTACTATCTCACTTTATAACATACATAATGACTTATTTGGTTATTATCTTAGTTATTTAAAAATTATTTATATGTTTTTTATATATTTACTTAGTTACTTACAGACTTAGATACATATTTATTATCTTTCCATTTTAGTTACTTATGAGGTGACTTACTTTGTTTCTTACAAAGTTACTTTCTTACTTACTTAGCTACTTACTTAGGAACCTAGTTACTTAGTTTCCTACTTAGATAGTTTCTTAGCTACTTTCTATATTTCTTACTTAGTTACCTAGTTTCTTAGTTCTTTAGTTATTTAGTTTTTTATTTAATACCTTAGTTACATGGTGCCTTACTTACTAACTTAATGAGTTACTTGATTACTTACTTAGTTATTAAGTTACTTAGTTACACACTTAGTTACTTATAGCTTACTTAGTTACGTTCTTAGTTTTTTCTTATATATATGCATACTTAGTTTCTTACTAAGATACATACATATTAACTTATTAAATTATTTACTTACTTCCTTAGTGTATTATTAACTTACTTGCTTAGTTACTTACTATATTTTTACTTACTCACTTACTTGCTTACTTAGTTACTTACTTGTCTAGGTTCTTAGTTAAATATTTACTCACTTAGTAAATTATTTCTTTACTTACTTTATTATTGTTTTATGTGATGTCTTATTTATTACATATTGCCTTATTTTCTTAGTAACCTAATGTTTTTACTTTCTTACTTGTTACTTAGTTACATATTTAGTGAGTTAGTAAGTTACGTTCTAATTACTTACTTAGTTAAATACTTAGTTACTATCCTACTTAATTACTAAGGTGTTTGGTTACCTACTTAAATGGTTACTAACTTGCATAGTTACTTACTTAGTTACTAACTTAATTACTTAGTTACATAATTATTTACTTACTTTATTCCTTACCTACTTACAAATATACCTTCTAACTCAGTACTAGGTAACTTACTTAGTTACTTACATACTTAGTTAGTTACTTAGTTTCTTACACAGTAAATTACTTACATTTTTCCTAATTAGTTTGTTACCTAGTTACTTACTAACTAAGTTTATTACTCACTTTTTAAATTTCTTAATTACATAGTGACTTAATTAGTAACTAACTAAGTAAGGTACTTTGTTACTTACTTAGTTACAAACATACACTGAAGAGCCAAAAAAACTGCTACAGGAGTGTGAATGCAAATAACAGAGGTACGGAACCAATCAAATTAACGCGATGCGGTCGGCAGCTTGATCAGTTACTGCTGCTACAATGGC
>NQII01007067.1:26211-70366 GCA_002778355.1 Clitarchus hookeri | reverse complement strand
GATAAAATTTAGATGTTCGCGTACGACCATTTCACGAGTGTACCGTGAATATCGGGAATCCGGTAAAACATCACATCTTCACCATCGCTGCGGCCGGAAAAAGATCGTAAAAGAACGGGACAAACGACGACTGACGATAATCAATAAACGTGACAGACGTGCAACCCTTTTTCAAATGGACGCAGATTGGATTTGTGGGCGGTCTTGCAGGATTAATGGTGTGAATTGTATTCGGCAAACCTTCAGACATTAGTCAAGTCCATGCCACGTCGTCTTGCGGCACTTCTGCGGGCTGTGAAGACGAAAAGGGGGGCTACACGAAATTAGGTAGGTGTACCAGTTTATTTGGCTCTTCAGTGTAGTTATTTATATTACCTGCTTAGTTAGTTACCTACATAGCTATGTAGTTACTAACTGACATACTAACGTACTTACTTAGTTACTTAGTAACTTGCGTGTGTGTATAAACTAAAAGGAACACAGCCTTTACAATTCGTGTAATACATCTTAAAATTATCACAGCTGGTAAATAGTGTAATACTCTTGATGAATTGGAGAATTTTTATGTTGATCCTTGTGAACATACGCTATTTCCAGTTGCCAGGCATTCCGGTTTTTTTTTTTACTACAGCAATCGATGCACTAGCAAAACATATATACCTATTATGGACTATGGAACAATCAAGAATTTTTTATAGTAGAAGTTCGATACAACGTTATACTTCGAGCGCATTCACGGGTATGTTGGGCCAATTATTATTTATTATTATTTTACTTTATTTTCTCATATATGGGACGGTTTTATGGGTTGCGCGAGTTCCTCTAAAACCATGTATGAGGCTGATACTGTTTATTGCGACCTTAAACCCTTACATACGGGTCTTATTAAGGTAGTCACCCTGTGCTATCGGAATCAACGAGCTGCTACCCTCCTTTGCGGTTGGACCGACACCTCGTACGTCTGGCATTTTTTGAGCTACTTGCACTGGGTATTGCATGCATGCTGCACGACAGAATCCGGTAAGGTTTGTCTACTCCAGTGCTCCTAGCAGCGGCCATGGTTTTTTTAACAAACGATGCTGGCGTTCCCCTGAGTTGACAGGGGAAACAAAAATAGTTGAAGACCACCGCAACACTAGAAGACGATGGTCGTGCAATATAGCGGTCGACTGGAGAGACAAATATGGTGATAGCCAAGAGCATCTGTGTGTATTGCTCATGCCACCGTCATTGAATGCAAGGTTTCACTCAGCTGAGGTGTATACTACTAGACATGGATGATGAAGGTAAGAGGGTCGATGACGGTGATTGACATGGGCATGTGTAATGTGTGCGTAATTTATGCAGTCATATTTAGAATATGTCTGAACAGTTTTATATGTGATTTGTTTTGTGTACGTGCTTAAAATGAGAATGATGTACATAAAAATTAACAATATCCTTATGTGAGGTATGGTTTAGGGACCTTAGTTCGATACTCAAAACTATACAAAAATTGGAATTCTCTTTCAGACTAAGACGAAATATGGGGAGTTTTTCTAGTGATGGGGAAGTATTTCGTGTCTGTATAATGGAGCTTAAAGCAATATTGTCGGGCGAAAATAAATGAATAAAACAGAAGTAATCCATAAATTTTACCTTTATTTTTCGGACTGGACATAAAAAGAATACATAATAATATTTGTAACAAACACAATTTGTTCTTTATTCTAGCAAAACAATTAATTCTGTTTTTATAGTACAATAACTGCTGTGAGCATTGAAGCCACACTTATTTACATATAACACACTGCAGTTATCAAATGGGTAGGTCTTGTAGGCGATGGCAAACGGGCAGTTACTATCTTCATGTCGATTGACTTCAAGACTCTTAGCGAATGTCGTGCCACAAAACATGCACTCCCTTCCCGATGAACGACATTTATTGCATTTACGCTGCAGTTAAACAGTGCATTGCAGATATGACAGCGTTAAGATTTGTAGTCGTTGTTGAATGGACAGTTACTATCTTCATGCTGACTGGCACTAGAACTGATATTAAATGTATTGCCGTAATACTTGCACTCGTTTCCAAATAAACGACAAACATTGCCTTTGCAATTCTTGTTATCTCTATACAGACTATCACTGCAGGTAAACACCGCATCGAAGATATCACATTTGAATGTCTGATAAGCTGGGCTTCACATGCAATGGCTACTTCTATGTTGCCGTGTATTGCAGCTTTTACTAAAGTTATTTCTATAGTAGTAAGATGGTTTCATTATGCTTGTAGCGACTGTCCGGATCTCTTGCTGTTGGCGATTCTGACGATGTTACAAATTATAAGTCTTCAACTATTGATTCCATCTTCATATCCTAGCAGAGTACACGATCTTAGACGAATGTAGTCGTTACGATGTGCTTTCCACCACCACGCTCGCTGGCAAAATGACATCCGTTTTACATCATGCTAGCTTGTTTAATGTTCACACTGCATGCTAATTTGCACTTCCCGAATCGGGTTGCCTCAGTAGATGACTGCTGCGTATGTGGTGCCTACATGAACATGTTTGCTAGACAGTAATATGTTGCCTTATCGGGACGATCGCTGTGTAGCCTGAGAAGTTGTCAACTTGACCAGACATCTTCTCTGCACTCGTTTATCTTTCAGTGTTGGAGGTGTCTTGTTTTTCTTTCACTGCTGCTGGTCTCTTCCGATGTGTCTTACACCAGCTTCTAGAATGTGGTGGGTCTGTAAAGGTAGCACTACCTTGAAGACACTCTAGATATGGGAGGTAGGTAAGAAACTCGTCGTCTGTTTGCAAATAGAGAGGTAAGTGTTTGCAGATAGATTTTTTTTTCTCGTGTCGAGCGAATGGGAGAATGACATCTTTACGCAGTTAGAAAGCTCGGTATCTTTTTCAAGTGCTTCAAGTGATTTAATCTTTCCTTACGAAACGATAGATGGTAAATGTTCTGTTTTTTAGAATAGAAACCCTTTAATTTTTGCAATGTCCTCTCGGCAAGAGAAAAAAGTTATGGGCGACGTGAGGTGGTTAAAGCTCTTGTTATTGACATTGAAGTAGGTACGGTGGACAGAAGCATATCCTCTACCAACGTAAGATTATTCGAAGCGATATTTTGAAGAGACATGCAAATATTTACAGATGGTTGTCATGTAAAAAGCATCAGACATGAAGTTTTAACTTCTGACTAATTATAGGTACTTGTTTCTTGGGGGTGGTGGCGTGTATTACACTACACTGTTCTGCAGAAAACATTCGCCTGTGAGGTTCGTCAGTTAGTCGATGTATGTGTTTGGATCACCTCGGTTAGCTTCTGCAGCTTCGGGAACTCCAGAGATAAAGCGACCTACGCCAGTGCCATCTACTTATTGGCTCATACCATCTACTTCTTGGGTCCTGTATTCTTACTCTTCAGCATTATCATATGTGCCTTCGACTGAGTAGTATATGTCTCTGCCAGACATCGGTTATAATTAACACGGTGTCTGCAATAGGAAAAATTGCATAGCTCTCCTCCAACCCGTGCAGGCGCGTAATGGCTTGGTATGATGTCATCACCAGATATCATGTACCAAGCTTCAGTTAACATCGGAAGTGTTCCACTGATAGTGTTTTTAGTAATGGCTTTACTCTGAATGTGATGGCTTCGTTTCAGTTGGTTCGTCAGGAAGTCGTTTGCAGGAGGGCCTGGTCTTCTCTAGCATCGTTTAACACAGCATACAGCAGCCGATTCGGGTTTAATATGTAATTGCACTGGTTGGTCATTCCTTATAACTATTTAACTATACATTTCTTTTATCTGTTTCCACCAGTGTGTAGCATTGTTTCCCTTATCGCGCCTGTGCTATTCAGCATTGCAAAAGTTTTTTTTTTACCAACATTACGTACAGATCTCCATGCTCGCTTAATATACACTAGTGGTTAAATGATTAATACTATTTGCTTTTGTTATGGTTTTTTTAATCAATTCTTTATTTTACTTTATTTTTTGGTGTGATAGAATCACTGATATCACTATACTGGACTGTGGCGCCGTTGGGTATTTTTTTATATATTGTGACTCATTATGGCATTATGCTTGTTAATGTTTCGTATATCCCAGTCCTTTATCTTTGTTATATGATAAATATTTCATGTACAGGTCTTATTAACATCTTTCACACAAGTTTAACATGTACATGTTTCAATGCAACCTGTGACTTCTTATGTCTTGTTATCGGTGCAAGCGTATACCCATTTTTTTCAATATATGGCAGGTTGTTAAGTGCTACCCATGCTAGCGATAACTCGGGCCACCAGCCCTCGCGTCAGACTGGCTGTTTTCGTTCATATTACTGTAAATGTTTTTTACTTTTACCCACGATAATGTACATCTTGCATGCCGCGCATTTGTATATAACATGAATTTTTCGCATAAAGTTGTTTTTTTATATTACTCATGCTAACGTTTATTAGTGTATATATTTTCACATCGATGTATACAACCTGGATGTCGGTGGACGAAGGGAGGCTATCTGTCGCTGAGGGGGATCCGAGTTGGTACCCACCTACGATAGCAGACGACAAGGGTGGCGGTGGGCGAGTTTCGGGAGCATACAGGCCGATGTGTATGTGTGTGCTATTTTAGTCACAACACTCCTCAATGTAATGGCAATTTTGCAACGCACTTGAACGGAAACCATTATTTTCTCACGTGCGTGGACAGTTGTTACCTGTTCCCGAAATTCAAAGGTTTGGAGATGCAGACCAACTATGCTTTTAACAGGACATAAGGCCTACGTTTCCTATTCGCCTATATTTGAGTCGTAAGTTATGATTGTAATATGAAATTGGTGGTCTTAGCTTTGGTGGTTGCGAAATGTAAGGCAGCTATTATTGTGAGATAATTTAAAGTTTACTTGTCCCTACCACACTTCTGGATTCGTAAGTGATGCCTTTGTTATAAATATGGTGACTTTATCTTAACACAGTTCGGAAATTACAACCAACTATACTTATAAGTGGGTTAAGGGCGTGCTAAACCCTGCGGCCCTTTTCGTTGTCGATGGTGATGACAATATTATGAATTTATTGACTATCTTAAAGTTTGGGAAATAAGAGCCAAATGTGCTTTTATTGCAGAATAGTCACGATTGGCGTCATTAGCATAGGTGAATCCAGAAAGTATATGAGAAAACCTCGCCAGCTCCCGATGACATTTTCATTGTATGTTCAGTACATAAGCCGATGCAAATATTAACTTTATTTCGGCTCCTAGCCGCACAATGGTGATATTTTAGGCGATTACAAGTTTATAGTCTGTCGAGTGTGTGTAGTATGATGCAAGTATATATATGTTATTTCATCTCCTATCGCTTCTCATGCAGTAGAGGTCGTGTGGTCTAGATGCTCGCGTGATTGACCAAGGTTGAATGGAACGAAATTCCTCATATTCTGCATTTTTTTAAATTCCCATAGAACCACAAAAAAAATTTTTTACACTACTGCCGACAGCCAATTTAAGTCACCTCCGTGATGCAAGCGCACCCGTTCTGGAAGCGAGTTAACGAAAACATATGCACAAAAGGGCATAGCCGACAACAGAGCTCTTAGCTGCAAAATTTAGAATTTCGAACACTCTAGGGGCAGGCCCGAGAATCAAAGATGGCCACCTACAGCAGCTGACTGGTGGCAGGCGTTGCGAATTAAGATGGCCGCATACAGCAAATGACTGGGTGAGGGAATTAAAAATGGCCACTTACAGCAGACTATGACCTACGATGATCGTATTTAAGATGGAGGACCCGAACAGCAAGAGGGAGAAGAAAGAACGACAAGAGAGTCAATAAAGCAGACCAGGAGGAATATGAGAAACCGCCTCCCATCCCTACTCCACCGCGGGGAATAGAATGGACGTGAGGCGGGAAGGAATAAGAGAGCACCAGAAAATGTAACATCGGAATGACAAAACGTGAGGAAACTAATCGGAATACAAGATAATGAAAAGTCGAAGTGGAATTTTAAAAAGGAGATGTAAAGGGAAATTCCAGAGAAGAAAAAGGAAACCCAAGATGGCCACTGCTGACAAGGAATGACAGCGCAGGGGTTTTCCTTATGACGTCATACAAAATGACTGCCGTTGTTCCCGTATTCAATGCCAGTAGCCAGTTGCTGCAGAAATGCCAATTTTTTAACGACTTTTAGGTGTGCATTAAAATCGAATTTGTTGATATTCATATTGTTATATTGATTGTTTTTCCATTAATTACAATGTACCCATGTATTTTTTATGAATCCTTGACTGCAAATTAAGACTGCTGAAATGTTAGATACATTGTATGTATCAATCCCTGTTTGCTCCTAAAGTAAACTAACTTCTTCTCTCGGATAATTGTTGGAATTTTTTTTACGTGCCAATGTATTATTGAAATGAGTTTCTTGAAAACATCCCATTTCCAACATGTCGTAGTAAAACTCATGTTTGTAGTTAGTAATATTCCTTTCGGTTTACTCCAACTTTTATCTCAGGAGTTTGTTACATTACGTTTGGAAGAAATATACAATTTAAATATCTCTTATGGCTACTTCATCAGGAAATAAGGCGGTTAAATTGAATGAAATGCTTACTTATTTGCAAGTTATTTTAATTAACTAAAATTACTTTTAATCATCTGGGCTTGCTTGTATTTATAAAATAATGCACGACCCTCATCAAGAGAGCAGGAAAAATTTATTCTATTCGAAAAGGGCTTTAAACTTTCCGGCAATAATTTCTTACTCACCCTATACGAAAATATCCTAAACATGCCAGTGCAGTTGGAACAGCTACGTGTGATGAAATATTGCAGGGTGAACTGTGTTTTGTCCTGTGCAATATATATTAGTTTGCTAGTTTACACATTGACCATTTAAACGTATAAGTGCAGTTGACGTCACAGCATATGGGTAATGGGTGCCTCGCTTTCTCTCGTGAGTGGCTGCAGTGCGTTATGTTTCTCCCGGTACCATTCTGGTCATTGGTTCCTGCTGCGTAAGCCGTGTTCGGACAGAACTGATAAAGCACCAGCGTACCTAACAACACTTCGCCAAAAGCTACTTAGAGGAAAGCATTATCAAGAACACTGGCTGGATAGCCCTCTATAGACTTTGATATTGGAGTGTGACTTTGACAAAGAGTGACCAACCAACGACCATGGACATATCTAAAAATATTTATGACAGCATTTTTGTTTCCAAATTACATGTTAATAAAATTTATTTACTCATTCCTCTTTCAATAAATACTTCTCTCTGTGATATAAGTAAAAACCATTTAAATATATATTTTACAGACAAATTCTTTTTCCTGTGATCCACGTCCATGTTGCACCTCATTAAACTCGCTTATCTATACGAATACACGTTCTTGAATTCTACTTTTACGCAGATTCCTTCCATGGTTAATCAATGTTACACGACTCCCGACGAGAACACGCTTCCAAAGACGAGAGGAATCAGTTCCCTCGTTTCCTAAGATGTTGAAGGAACCGAAAGTACAAACTGGCATGTAGCCACTACAGTTAATATAATTATTATTTACATTTAAATATTTTTGACACAATCACTTATTTCTTGCATTCCTTTGACTCCCACCAAACTGCGAAGAAGTGTATAAACTTAATGTCTTCACTTTTGTCCCCAGTCTCTCTGGGTACTCGACTTGTACATACGAAGTGGGTGCACGGACCAGTGGACTTAATGAATAAAGGTTTTCCATTTATAAAATCAGCAAATTTCGTAAGATATTACTGACGCTACGCCACCTGTCTGGGCGCCAATTTAATTTGACTGGGTTGGGCTCCATGTTGGGAAAACCAACTTAACTTGACTCTACACAGTTGTGCGCCAATGTAACTGATGCGGGCTTATCTAGGCCTTTCATTGGGCGTGACTATTTAATTTGATGCTACGCTACTGTGGAATACAGTGTGGCTTATAGGGTCGTAGTTAATTCCTCCAGGCATAGACTATATGGAGCCTAGAAGGTTGAGGGTATTTCAATAAGGTAGTCTTTTGATGTTTCACTTAACTGGATAATTATATTATCCGAGTTTGAACAAAAACAACATATAGCAACAATTACGAGGTGTGTTATTTTATTTGGTTACTCGTATTAACTGTGGTTACTTCGTCGAGGAGGGGGGCTTCTCTGGGTGGCTACTTGATACTTAACTACTCTGCTGTTGGTGCTGGTATGATGTCAGCTGGGGATGAGCTCAGTCGATGTGGGTGGTCTTGGCAAAGGCCCACATTTGCTGCCATCTCACTGGACTGCTGTTCTACTGACGTACTGAGGTACTGTTGCTACGGGGAAGGGGTGTCCGATGTGCCCCCGGCTGCACTGGCACGGCTGACCTCTCTCTGCGCGGCGATATTCAACTGTTCTGCTCGAAGGTGTACTCATTACTCATCTAACCTCTCTGCGCGGTAATAATTGACTGTCTCTCGAACTAACCTCTCGGCTCGGTAATAAATAACTGAACGCCACATTCCAAGAAAGGAGGCTTATATGCTCTAAAGCTTCCCTCCCTATTTGACGGCACGTGTCGCCTTGTTGGGGGAGAGGGTGAGGTGGTAGGAAGCAGAACAAAGCTTTTCAGAAAACGTGCCCTGGCTTCAGTATTGTGTCTTTATACTATTGTTAAATATGGAAATATGTAAAAAGTAATTAAACCTTTTGTAACTGAAGATTTAATGTGAGTAAAATATTTGCTACATATGTGTTCAATTATACTATCAAAGAACGTATTTGGATTATACATTTAATTTTGTGTGTTACACGAGGCCTTAGTGGGTATTAAATTCAGTGAATGTTTTCAAAATGCTATAAATATTATTTCCATAGATGTATTTTAAATGCAGATGTAGATAGTGAATAAGAATAACGCATTGTTTTTCTCTTTTTGTTCTATATAATAGCATTTGAAATATATTTTACTGGTCATTTCAAATGCAATAATTAAATGTATATTTAATGGTAATTTTATAAGAAAGTATTTTTGTATTTTTAATGTAGCGATGTGTCCTGTGTGTCTGTAAGACTCCGGGCCGTATCGGAATTTTTCGGTAATACTCGGCAGCCCAGAAGATGACAGATAGCGTATATTCGGAGAGAATATCAAAGTGTTTCCATGACTGACCAACCAGAATTCATTTCGCTGTAGCATTTTAAAGACCAGCAGAATTTTTTTATCAAAATGTTCTATTAATTCTGCAAACGGGATATCATAATAACGTTATTTTATTTGCTTGCTAAAAATTTACTTTTATATACTCCCTATGTATATTTTATTATATTCTCCATTGCTTTTATTGATTTCAAAATGATTTCCCAATCAGACCATCTAATATTCTGCATTGGTTTTGGATACTCATATCCAACAAACAACATTGTTTATAAACTCTGTATAAGAGGTTTTTATTACAATAGAGATACGACATTTCTAAAAATCTAGTACGCACTAGCCAGTTTGAATTTACTTGGATTAGTAACCGCTCATGTGTTTTTGATAAATTTGGTAACTTCAGTGTATATCGTCAACTGTAAGTACCCAGAAGGTTACAAACATTGCTCGTTCTAGTTACCTCTAGTTGTAAACACTTCTCTGCTATTATCAAAAAGGTGAAAATGGTGAGCTGGAATTTACGTGAAAATAGGCCCGGTGCATTAATGTCGTAGGCAAGATGCCTTTAACAAATCTGGCACTTAAGTCTCAGTGGCGATGCATTAAATATTTTCTGGTATTTCTGTTACTATGTATGCAATCTATAGCATATATAGACACTTTATTCTCATGAACATGCCATCGATAAAATTGGTTGATTGCAACTGAAACTACAGAATATCAACACAATCGCAATATAGATGTAATTTTGATCAACAATCTGATTTATCGGATACATCAATTTAAATGTACGACTGCTCTGGAAAATCTGCAGTACCTTCGGCGCTACTGCAATCGTTGTAGCCTCTGAAGATGACTCAGAGTTATAGATTGCAAGGATAAAAAATTCGTTGATATAGTTGGAACTGTTGGTGCCATAGGAAGATTATATAAAGTTATGTCTGATAAATTCGATGGATTTGATGATGGCGTGCTCATCTCGATGTATGAAGTCCACGCCAGCGTACCTGACTTAGACAAAATTGCAAAAAGGGAAGTCTGTAGAACTACCATTGTTTTCTGGTTCACGACCAAGGTTGCAGTCTTCATTGTGTAATTTCACGTAGAAATACAGAGACTAGGTAAGACTATCTGCTTTCTTATTGATCCACCGACGAGCTAACAATACCAACTTGCCTTGTCTAACTGTACGCTACCAATAACAAGTTTAGTTAATTGAATAAGGCTGCTCTTAATCACAAGGTATTGAGGGGGTTATCGATAAGTGTAATAATGCAACGGTAAAATAAAATGGATGTCTCCGAGAAAACCCACCAACCAGCGGCATCGTCCGGCAAGCAATCCCACTAGCAAAAATCCGGAGTTACCGGTCTGGATATATAACCCGTTTCACCTTATTGGAAGGCGAGCAGAATAACAGCTCAGCCTCCGGGATCCCATGCCCTATTGCAACATATGCATCAAATTTCAGCTCAAAAACCTGACGCAGGTATTCACTAGCCTGTCATGTATTGGTATGATGAGATTATAAAATATCTGACCATCCAATAACACGCAAAGAAATACCATGCCAGTACTGTTGCAGCATTCTACTTGCTTCGTAAAAAAAAAATCTGTTAGTTATTCAAACCAAAATCATGGAAAAAGCCACAGTATCGATTCACACATCTTCACATTAAAACCCCAAGATGTATCATAATCATAAAACAATATCGCTTTAAACAAACAAGAATCATATTTCAAACTTACCGTGAAAATTTGGTTGTTATAATATTCACATTCCACAAAATCGCTTTTTTCATTTATTTCATTAAAAACAGTCAAAATATATTTAAAACATACTGCACAACACTTTAGTAATTATCATATTTGCAAAATAACTTTCAGAAGGCATTTTTAAACAGTAGGACGATGTAAATTACACAATAATTAAAAAATATATTTAAAAAAGGCATTCTCGTGTACGATTTAATTCACAAATATTAACAAATAAAATAATATACAAGTCAACATATAAAAAACAAAAGAAAGTTCACGTTTCACAAAACTTTGAAAATTTTATTGTTTTAGAGTCAGAATTGATAAACTAATCATTCATTATGATTATCCGTCACATACAACCAAAGAGTTTCATATAATAGCCCGAGGCAGCGTCTTGTATACTGCTTCTGTAAATTCATACGTCCACCCACTGGCATCACAAACCGGCACACTAGTTTCTCGTGGAGAGTCTGAAGGAAGTTCATCAAAATGGAGACAAGTCTGTTATTTGTTTGACAGCACTACAATTTACAGCAGGACTAACGACAGTGTTCCTGGTGACACAAATTACGAGGAAAAGGGGGGTAGGGGGCACGACTTTGAAAATAATACTGTAGATTGCTGATTTAGCATCAGGTTTAGTAAAATTCCTGGTGCGTTGCTCCACCGAACTGACGCAAGTAAACTCACTAACTTGCGGTGTGGTGATATTTCTTTGGTGTCTGGTGGTCGGTGTTGACAAGTTGCTGTACTTCCCTGACCATGGTAAATTCTGCTCCATACCTCCATATATTAAGCGTCGGAACATTCATATAGGCAAAATAAGACACTACTTTTTCGTTGACGACAGGAAGAACAGTAGTTGGGCACAGTGAATGAAGTTGGAGTCATCACATTCAAACCAGCGTACCAGTTATGTCAGTTCTCTCCTAAAAATTCCCATTTAATCCATATGGAGGAACGAAACATAAACCATGTCTAAGGGTTGGGTGGCCAGGCTTGCCGTTCGTATACTGCTCCTATATTTATGTTTTGTTTAGCGACATGTATTTATTTATATTCATGCCAATATTTGGCCGTGATTTTTCTGTCACCTCTGGAAACTCGAGCGCACTGGGCCGTGTTTGTGCTAAGGGTATGCCGCCATGCTTAATTTCACGTGAAAGAAGGAATCGCGCAGTACGCGTTAGGTATGCATGATTAAAATCACTAGGTTTTCCAAATAGATTATGTTCGGCCAGCATGGCGGATTTCAAAAACGCAAGTTCCCGCTGTTACCCTGCGATACAAAAATGCCGATTAAGCTATTTGTTTTTGGGAGATTAACGTACAGTAGAAATAAGTGCTTCTGGTATAACCTTTTAATAGGTATCGGCCACCAGAAGGAGAGTTTTAGTGAGGCCAGAGCCGGTTCCACTGGGAACTTGTCACCTCAGGTGTAAGATATGGGTCTGTGACTTCCTCGGAAGTTAGGTTTCCAGGCGCTTGAGGTGGTGTGGCAGTACCATGTTAAAGTATCCAAGCCTGGTTACCGCATTTGACCCTAGAACGGTTGAATGATGCATGTTTTATAGCTTCTCTCCACTCATGGTGACCCAAGTCTCCTCGTGCCACCCCCTGGTTATGCAAATTGGGCTCCGTTGACCGTCTCCCTATGGGAACGAGTCTCCTCGCAGCTGGTCCGGGTTATCTGCAGTGATGGCTTGGGCCGATAGCTGGTACCTAGGCCTAACCATTTGGCTGGGTGTTGAACCAATTGGAATTTAGGCTTATGCAGCCCAATATTAGAACTTCATGGTGAAGAAATTCTATTGTATGGTAAAAGTCAGTGTCCGATGACAACTCCTTCAACTTCACTTTTGATGGATGGATATGGTGGCGATAGCATGGAGGTGTTAATGATAACATGGAAGAACACAGGGAACCTACGGGTCCAGCCCTACGATGTTTTATAAGGACGGAAATCTTCCATTCGGGGCAATGACTGCTTTTACCGATTCCGCTATCCCCCGTGGAACCAAAGTAGTATGCCGCTCCTAGTCGATCGCACGCCGTCCCCCTCGTCTGGTGGGCATACCATTGGTGGGGCGGTTGGACATTGAAAACCCACTAGTGCCATGGAAAATAAATGGGAGCACGGGCTAATCGGGTTGGCCCCACATGAGGTTCTCTCTACTGTACCTATCACTAGAGGTTGGACTCGTGCTGGCAGTGGTTAACTCCGTATGCTGGAGAAGGTCTGGAGAGATTCCCCCTTCTCAAAGTAAGACCGGGCGGTGAGCGGCAACACGCAAAGGTTGTGTCCTGGAAAGACACTAGGGGTATGGATTGAACCCCGGCCAGACCACAGGCTTGGTATCCGAGGGCGAGGTTCTCAGAAACCTATGGTAGTTGGTTCTTAGTCTTACTTGCAAATCAGGTTGGGGTTTTGTTTCTGGTCTACTCAGGTGCATGGCTGAGACGCCTGCGATGAAAGGGCTTGACCTTTCTTACCAAACGATTGGGCGTTCGTAGCACGTGAGGGCCTACAGTGTTAAGACAGCTGCGTAAAAATATAAAAGTACGAAAGCTTAGAGGCTACTCAGGTGTATTTCATAATTATTAATTAAGTATATGTACCAAATACAGATAAAAACTGTATATGAAAAGGTAGGCCAGATATTATTATCAAACTGTTCGGTCACCAAAGACGAAGAAAGATTTTTGAGACGTACACGTGTTACAAAACCCAGAACTTTGGTTGCTAATGTTCCAAGAATTTTAAATTTTCTAGAAGTGTAGGTATTAAAAAAGGTTGCCATGATGTGAATTTATATGCAGTCTAGAATTTGTAACCGAAACAGTACTTGAAATACTAAAATGGAAATTTCAGTGGTATTTTTTTTATAAATTGTTGGTTTAGTTTTACACATGTCACAAGATCCTACGTTATAACTTATATAGTGACCAGGTAACATGAATTCAAAATTTCTACCACCTCAGATAAAGAAATGTCGTATATTTATAAATCTTGGTAAAGTGCAATTAGAGTACCTAAAATGATTCCCAAAATATTTTTTATAAAAATTTCGTGGCTATTAATAAGAGGAAATACTACTTTAAGTAAAACAGAATTATTATTATTTGATAAGAAATAAAAAATTATCAATCCAAGTTCGCAACTAATTTTTCAAATTGCGTTTATTTGTAATACATTAAACGATAAATTTACAGACTCCAAAAAATAATTATAAGAAATATATAACTATTACAGAAATTAGTCAGCAACATATAACGGCTGTTTCATGCTTCACAGGAAAGTAAGAATAAGAAATGAGATGAAACGAGAATTTAAAAATTACGGTATTTCCATAGCCGAAAATAAAACTATTGTGCTGGGAATATTCCTAAGATTTATTGGTCACTAACGTAATTTCAAAGACAAATGTTTTCCTTCACTAAAGGGGAAGATTTCGCCTCATCCTGGCCAGAGTTTACTCATTAGAAGCTCACGTGACGTAATTCTAGTAGATTGCCGACTACAGCGCCGTCCACTGAACGAACAAAATCATCTTCACTAGCCCACCTCGGATGTCAGCCTCTCTCTAGATAGGGCTTCCGTCTCGCCTACACGAGGCAAGATCTTATATCCAAAATTTTCCATCACCTCTACGGTGGTCGACTGAGAAATCCCCTTAAACCCACGCTCGTGCTGCTTATCTCAGTAAACGTTCTTGAAGATTGTATAAAATTTGGCGCTGCCATCGCCAAAGAAACCTACTTTCACAAAGCGAGAGGTCGGCATAACCAAGTTAAATCTGGCCCGCTATTACAATAAAGTCCCTGATCACACTTTTACTCTGGCCAATATTGTTGGTGGCCTTCGGCAGTTTATTCTCGGCACGTACATAATGGCTACACCTCGCTTTTACATTCAACGAGCAGAAAAAGTTAGCAACAGTTTTGTGCCCATCACGAAAGAATAGAAACGTGAAATTAACCTCGTACTTAATTGGTTTTTCAGCAGTATTGCACGTTGCAAATAAAACCATGAAAAACATACTAAACTTTTACTTGCATGTATTCTAAAATCTATTTTAAGTGTTTCTTCCGATCACAATATATAATGGTTACTCGTGTGCATGGAGTCATTGAGGAGGTGCCAATCCAATAGCATTGAATGGTGGTCATATTTTAACTACGCGCAGATAAATGTTACATGCTAATGCAAACAAACTATTAAAAGGCCGCAGAATAAGAGGAATACAAGGGAAATTTAATTTTTTATGTCCTTACAAATTCAATTCTATAATTTCTGATTGCACTCCCTAAGCGATAGACAATGAATCGGTTTACAATTTTATATTAACGAACGATTTTATTCACACAATAAATAACTGGATACACCCAACGTTAACTCTCTCCAAATATAATCACTCCTTCTCTCTACCCATAATAAACAACCACATTTAATGACAATGCAGTTCGTTGCAGAGACGGTTGTAGAAAAAAAGGTTTAGCGAAAAATGTCGCCAAGTGTAACAGAGAATATGAAGGCCTACAATAGGGAACTTCAGCAGGAATATGATTCTGTGCGAGATGAAGTTCCAGAAAGGAGACTTATTTTGGGATCCACCTTTTATAGCTCTAAGTTCACACTTGAGTTTCTAAGTAGTTTATGCATCGATTTGTTTACAAATACCAAAAAAAAAAAAAATTTGTGATACTACATCCTTTTTCTGATGTAAAAAACCGCAGCTTGCCTTCACCATACTATCTGTATCACGTGATCGAAACGATTAACTATTACGCTGCTTCATAAGATATATAATTATCGGTGCAGAATATACCGCACTGCGCGTTGTATAAACGGCGTTTATGGCAATTAAGAATATCTGCTGCTCGTAGTCGTATAACCACGATAATAATTGTGCTTCCACACGATATGTATGGAGTGCACGCCAGATAGCTACCGCATTGAGCTTGCCACCGTCTTTGTGCTGGCTTGTCAACTTTAATCCTGCTGTGGAAAGACGTTGCCTGCTAGTGCATTAGTGAGACTGTGTACAACTGTAAAAAAGGTACGTCATTATTTGTAACGTCCTGTCTATAAACGTGAGACTATCAATGTTGTATGGACCTACACGCGTGGTAAACTTTGTGACTCGTCTGAAAACACAAATTTGTATTATTTGCGTAATTCTACAACCAGTTTGATCATTAATGTGTATTTTGTTGCTTATCTTAGGTGTTGGAACAAAATAACTGAGTTACATTTGGAAAGATGATTTTTTATTGGTCAATTGGACGCTTACGGAATACGTCTGTTTCAATCACAACTGATAGAGGATAAAATATCACATGATTACGGTTGAAGTTGCGATATTTTTTTTATACAAGCGGTGGAACTAAATCTTTTTACTGTGCGGTAAGAATGTTTTTCTATTTTAATTTCATAATTATTTAGTAATTTATAAGAAATATTTCCACTGTCTGAACAAATTCCTTTTTGACGCTGCTCACAGGTTTGAAAAAGGTTAGGCAACTGTGTTCAACTAAACGCACCACATTTTAATATTTCTGTTGTTTCTGAAATTAAAAATTATTCGTCTCTTAAAACGTTGTCAAGTTCATTCATTGATACTCTATGTTTGGGGTTCCATTACAAAGTTTATTTAATTAAAATTATATCATTTTATTGTTTATACATTTAATTAGCCACAACATGCATGCATTAAATGGCATACTACTGTTTATAACTTGTTTGTTTAAAATAAAAGAAATTATCTAGAATATATTTATATAATTTTGTAAAATGCAAGGGATGAACAAAATATATGAACACCTGACATATACACAACATTTATTTATTAATAATAAGTTCGGCCACCATTTGCTATTAAAACAGCTGCAATTCTTCGCGGAATGGATTTGTAGAGTGTCTGAATAGTTTCCAACGGAATGTTGTCCAATTCTTGTACCAAAACACCCACCAATTGCTTCAATGATGTTGGAGATAGAAATCTGCTCCTCACTCTCTGCTCTAAAATTCCCCTTAACGGTTCAATTATGTTGAGATCGAGCCAGGGAAGAGGTTTGATGATATTATGATAATCCTCAAACCAAGACTGAACCTTTTTGACCGTCTGTATGGGTACATTATCATTTTGTTATATGGCAGTGTTTGGCAGCAATATGCTAGCCATAGTAAGAACTTCATCATTAAGGATGTCGAGATATTCATTCGCAGTAATCCGGCCAGTGATGTGAATGAGAGGACCAGCTGAATACCACGATATATCCGCCCAAATTATAACGGAACCTCCCCCCGTGCTTGACTGTAGGAAGCAGGCAGTCCGGATAGTAGGCTTCTTTTGGAGTTCTCCATACATAAACCCGGCCGTTTGTAGGGAACAATGTAAACGATGATTAATCGGACCATACGACATTCTTCGAATCTTCAAGTGTCCAGGTGTTATGATCGTGGCACCACTTCTTTCGCAGCTTAGCGTTGGCTTCCGTTATAAAGCGTTTTGCAATTGCAGCCCTTCAATGAACGTTAGCTTTGTGGAGCTACCACCGTACTGTTTTTGTCGAAACAGTATTACTTACGTGAGTGTTGAGTTCTGCTGTCACTTTTGCCACGGTAGTTTTATGTTGTCTGGCCACAATTCTTTTTAATGTTCGTCAGTCTCTGTCAGTTAACTTTTGGTTTCGCCCACTATTCCTTTTCGCCGATGACGTTTTACCATGTTTTGTGTATGCTGCCATTACCGTGGATACTGTCGCTCGTGAAACGTTAAACAATTCAGCTGTTTTCGTCACAGACCCTCTCGCTAACCAATCACCAACGATTTGCTCTCTTTCGAAGTCGGAGGGATCACACATTTCTTCGATCGCTTGTTTTAACCGTCGCAGAACAAAGCGTATAATACACTTAAATATAACCTACAAGACTTGGCCGTAAACTGTGCAATACATACGCGTCGCATTATTTACACGGAAGCAGTGTTGCCAACATGCAACAAAATGTACTATATTAAATGGTTTTTATATTATTTTGTCCATCCCTGCAGAAGTGTACTAATAATAAAGGTATATATTCTCGAAATTTTATGTCTACAACATTTCAATAATGTCTCGGACTCATTTTTAAGCCTTTTTATCTGAAAAAAATGGCTTATCGGATCACTTTCATGTATGTGTGTCTGTGTGTGTAATTGAATGTATGCGGCAAATTGTGTCTCAGCAGCGTGTGTGCGTCGCCCATCGCACCCTTAAATTTTTTTACACAAGAACCTCAGTTTACTAAACTCGGTGCACAAATAGTACTGAGTAACGACACCCGACACTTAAAATTTTCGACCACGCCGGGCACTAACTATGAAAATGGCGACTATTTTATATTTGGGCGCTTTGTATTGCCTCGAATACCATTCCACTGATTTAAATATATTTTGTACGCTGACTGTATCTATTATAAGCATAGAATAAGACAAAAACAAAACCTTTGTCAGCCATATTGTAAGATAGCTTTATCTGAATTAATCAAGTTTTTGTTTAATTTCCCGTGAAACAATTGACAGATTCCTACCAAATTTGGGAATTGCCTAGTACTGCCGCACGTGATATGTACAAATATGTTTGAATTACGTCAGACACTTACTTTCAAAATAGCGGACATCTAGATAGTTTAGCATTGTATTCTATTTCTTCGAAACCATTTAATCAATTCCAATTTAACTTTGTGTGCTGGGAGTAAATGTAACAAACATCACATATTTCTTCATGGAAAATCTTTCCTCCTTTTTTTGTCAGATAGTACCACACAAATACATTAAGTTTTTATCACACATCTTGGGAAACAATTTTTCGATTACTACCAAATATGGCAAACAAGAAATTCTGCGAAAGATAATGTTAACTGTTATCATAAAGGTATGTCAGACACTTATTTTCGAAATTACTTCCATATAGCTAATTTAGTTTTGTATGTTATATCGTCGAAACCACGAAAATTATTTCAATTAATCTTTATATGTTGGCTATTTATATTACAAAAATTAAATGTGTACTCAAAAAAGACCTTTTTCACCGGAATTTTAAGAAGTGTCACCCACAAATTTAAATTATGTGATCTCCAAAAAAAGTACCGATTTCTACCAAATTTGGGAAACAATGAGCACCGTGGTTGGCTATGTAAACTGATAAATTTTCAAATGGTCAGATATATATTATTTTCAAAATGGCGGCCAAATAACCTTTAAGCTTTGAATATTTTATCTATGAAACTGCTAAACGAATTTCAACTTAACTTTGAACGCTGGCAGTATATTTTGTATGTATCAAAATGATCTTTAAAAAACCACATTTCCCCGACATTTTATAAGTTTGCCTCACATGACGTTATATATTTTTCAAACCTTATCACGGAAAACCGTCCACAGATTTCTTTCCAATTTGGCGAAGGAGTTGTACTATGATAGACTACATATATTAATATCCATGTTGTAAGTATGTTAGCATCTTATTTTCTGAATGGCGCGCATACAAACTTTTGGCTTATTGTACTATATATACGAAAATATGTAAAGGATTGAAATTTAACTTTGTAAATTTTTCTATAACAATAGTTGAATGTGTTAATAAATAAACTTTTTGTCCTCCAATTATGAAGGTCGTCACATGATCAATAGAGGTTTTATGGCATAGTTCGATGACCCATCTACCGATATGCTTAAAGAGATCCTCTTTTTCCGGATTAGTTTGCAAAGTGTTGCCAGGTGAGTTAACTGAACATTTTGTAATATTTGCAGACTAATTTGGCTACATTCTACGAAATTTTGCATACTTAAGAATGCCAAGTATAGTTTCATTATTTAAATGGTATCAGGCAATGATTTTAAAATGAAGGCCATATAAGTATTTTAATATGCTTAGTATTTGCGTTTCACAATTTTAGAATTTCAATTACATTTTTTATGTTGACACTATCTTTTACAAACATTATGTACAGAGGCCCTTTTTAATCAATTTTGAAATAAATCCCCATTAAAAAAAGTAAAGCGTTTATGCCATATCTCTGAGACCAATCAACCGATTTCTATCAAATTTTTCACGCAAGTTACTTTATAGTAGGCCATATAAACTTGGGTGTTTAAGTGGCTCAGACAATTATTTTCAAAATGATTGCTGAGTAAATATTCCAGGTTTGTAAACCCTATCATTCAAAACATTAGACTGATAACGTTCGAATTTCATACACCGAATTCTACCTCTGTAATGCAGTTGATTGCAAGCTAGCTTAATTAAACGTGTTTTTCTGAATTCGAACCCCGGGTAAGTCACTCGTGTATTTAAATTGTCTTTGAATTGTTTCGCATGTTTCTAGTTTTATCTCTAAATATGTTGCTGTCAATGGGGAATCAATGCCTGCCTACCATCTAATATTTTAGGATCTTTCCTAAAATCTATTTACCCCCATTTAGAGGAAAGTAGACTTATAAGTTATCAGTAACTATTTGTTTTTTACTTTGCACACTAAACATGTATGTTCATTTCCACCTTATTTATTAATCAAATAAGAGCCCATACTGTTATATGTCAGACACCATGTTCAATAAAAAATTAAATAGTCGATAGCATATGTTACGTCTCACATGTTGAAAGTATTAAGATAATATTCTTAAATAAGGTAAAATATAATGATCGTTTGGGTCCTTAACGCTATATTATATTTATTTAATTTTCTTAAAACCATCATGTCATAAAATTTTTAGCTCTTTAAACAATAACATTCCATACAAGAGAAGAATTTAAGTCCTTCGATATCATGCCAGAAACATGGTGTTGGCATTGCTACAATGCCATCATAAGGAGAGATTTACGTCCATAACGATGCGTACTTAAGAAACCGGTATTTAATATACACATTTTGTTTGATAATGTGCTGTTGTTCTTAAACAGTATTAGTAATTCATATTGCGGAAACATTTTTTTCATATAGAAAAAATTTTCAACTCTTGTGTTAACTCATCTTCACTAAACGTATAATATAAACATTTTAATTTAATTTCCCGCACGAAGCTATGAGATATGTACTATGAGGGTAATAAGTTTTGATAATTAAGGATGCAAATTATGAGCACTCAACAAAAACAAAGTCAAAGCAGAACAGTATATTATGGGCTAAATGTTCGTGCTGAAACAAGCACATGGAAGAAAATTATAAATAAAATTTAGTCAAATCCATAAAATATTACATGTTATTTTATACGAACAAATAATTAATACTTTATATACGTAATAACTATAATTAAACAATTATATGATAATGTTTGTATTTTTTATGTGCATACTACTTTTCACTGTAAAATTTTTAAGGTTATTCAACTCTGCAGTAAAATGTAAAAAAGTAAGAAATTAATTTGGTTCCACAGTCAGTATCTTGGTTTATTTGAGGTAATTTTCTTTAAAAGTGTTTTTAAATAATCATTTTCCATATTTTGGTGACAAAGTTTGGTCTGTTACGAAATATTTCATTTGAATGGGGCATTTTCCAAAAGAATCAACGTATTATTTCCTCCCAGTATAAAACAGCAACAGTAATTATTTGTGTGTTGCTTTCGCAAACCCAAATATTTACCTTCCTACAACCTGAAGGTGAGATCTCTTCTATATGGGAAAATGGTCCTACTAGAGAAAGTAAAGACGGAGTTACCTGTCCCATATTATGGTAAGCTACTGGCACAAATAGTAGTTAGGTAATGTATGTTCGGACGCAGCGTCGGTGCAGGGACACAGGGACACCAAAGCTTGGTAAGGAAATGTCAATCCTCATGCGTTTGCATCCCGCTTCGGTGGCGGCCATCTTGGCAGCCAAAGCCATTCGGAAGCGGCCATCTTTGCAGCCAGTGCCAAAATTTGCAAAATTTGCAAATATTGCAAAAACTAATTCAAAATATTAATTTTCATAAAAGCATTTTTTACAAAAGTTATTTTCCAAAATTTATTTTTCAAAATAGGCATTTTGAAAATTTGTATTCAATATTTCAAAATATTGATTTAATATTTCAAAATAATGATTAAACTTTACAAAAGTTCCAAGCAAAATTATTTTTTCTCGCTCATTACATGGCGGCCCTGTTTGTTCATTACGGCTCCCTAAGACGACGCCAAGGGGTCGCCCATGTTGGTTGTGGCTCCCGAAGACGCTGCGGCCAATGGTTATGTTATGCACTGACAATCAAGTGGGGCGCAGTGATGTAATTGGTAGAGCGCAATTTCACGCTCTTGCATTCACGCACCGACGATGGCAGCTCCCAACAGAGACGTCAGCCAGGACATAGCTTCGGGACACCACGCTCTCGCATTCAATAGCAATCGTGCCGCGGTTATGCAATGAGTAGTGCGCAACATCACGCTCTCGCATTCAGGCACAGACGATGGAAGACCCCAACAGAGACGCCAGCCAGGACATAGCTGCGGGAGCCGTGGGACACTACGCTCTTGCATTCCATAGCAACTGTGCCACAGTGATGCAATGGGTAGAGCGCAACTTCACGCTCTCGCATTCATGCACCAACGATGGAAGCTCCCAACAAAGCCGCCAGCCAGGTCATAGCTTCGGGACACCACGCTCTCGCATTCAATAGCAAGGGTGCCGCGAGAATGCAATTGGTAAAGCGCAACATCACGCTCTCGCATTCACGCATCAACGATAGAGGCCCCCAACAGAGACGCCAGCCAGCACATAGATGCGGGAGCCACGGGACACCACGCTCTTGCATTCCATAGCAATGGTGCCACAGTGATGCAATGGGTAGAGCGCAACTTCACGCTCTTGCATTTATGCACCGACGATGGCAGCTCCCAACAGAGACGCCAGCCAGGACATAGCTGCGGGAGCCACNACTTCACGCTCTTGCATTTATGCACCGACGATGGCAGCTCCCAACAGAGACGCCAGCCAGGACATAGCTGAGGGAGCCACGGAACACCACACACTTGCATTCCATAGCAACGGTGCCACAGTGATGCAATGGGTAGAGCGCAACTTCACGCCCTTGCATTTATGCACCGACGATGACAGCTCCCAACAGAGACGCCAGCCAGGACATAGCTGAGGGAGCCACGGGACACCACGCACTTGCATTCCATAGCAACGGTGCCACAGTGATGCAATGGGTATGGTGCAACTTTACGCTCTTGCATTTATGCACCGACGATGGCAGCTCCCAACAGAGACGCCAGCCAGGACATAGCTGCGGGAGCCACGGGACACCACACACTTGCATTCCATAGCAACGGTGCCACAGTGATGCAATGGGTATGGTGCAACTTTACGCTCTTGCATTTATGCACCGACGATGACAGCTCCCAACAGAGACGCCAGCCAGGACATAGCTGCGGGAGCCACGGGACACCACGCACTTGCATTCCATAGCAACGGTGCCACAGTGATGCAATGGGTAGAGTGCAACTTTACGCTCTTGCATTTATGCACCGACGATGGCAGCTCCCAACAGAGACGCCAGCCAGGACATAGCTGTGGGACACCACGCTCTCGCATTCAATAGCAAGGTTCCGTGGGGATGCAATTGGTAAAGCGCAACACCATGCTCTCGCATTCACGCATCGACGATGGAGGCCCCAACAGAGACTCCAGCCAGGACATAGCTGCGGTAGTCACGGGACACCATGCTCTTGCATTCCATAGCAACGGTGTCACAGTGATGCAATGCATAGAGAGCAACTTCACGATCTCGCATTCACGCATCGGCGATGGAGGCCTTCAACAGAGACCCCAGCCAGGACATATCTACGGGAGCTACGGGACATTTCGCTTTTGCATTCCACAGCAAGGGTGCCATGGTAAAGCGATGGGTAGAGCGCAACTTCATGCTTCAACATTCACCAGGGAGGGGACAGATGTGTTCCGAGAGAGACGCCTGCCTCAGGCTACAGGATTTCACGCTCTAGCATTCCATGTGAATGGGGGGCCGCAGTAGTGTAGTGGATAGAGTGCACGTAAAAAAACCTGCTCTCGCATTCACAGGGGAGGGCAGACATGTCCCGATAGAGACGCATGCCTCGGGCTACGGGATATTACGCTCTAGCTTTCCATTTCAATGGGTACCACGGTGATGCAATGGGTAGAGCACATCATGCTCCCGCATTCACAGGGGAGGGGGCAGACTTACCCCGAGAGAGACGCCTACCACAGGATACGGGACTTCACGCTCTAGCCTTCCATAGAAAATGGGGGTGGTGCCGTGTTAATGAAATGGTTAGAGCGCAAGTTCGTGCACTCGCATTCACCAGGGAGTGGGCAGGCGTGTCCCAAAATAAACGCCTCAAATGTCAAGATAAATGTCATGCTCTAGCATTTGTTTTCAATGGGTGCTGCGGTGATGCAATGGGTAGAGCACATGTTAAAATTTCATGCTCACGTTAGGCAGTACGTTTCCAGCTATGTAGAAGAAAAATTAACGATGTAGGCGATCAAGTTAGCTGTCTCGCTCGAAACTAGACACTCTCCTTAATGACAAAGCCTCGAACGACGTGGACGAGCGAAACTGGGCAGTCACCTAAATGACACGACCACACTAGAAGGAATAAGAAAGAAGTTAGACGGGAACCTCGGTGCCACCAGTACCATGTCCCTCACCTTGACGAAACATTTTCAGAGATGAATAGCACCAAGATATTGGAAGATATGACGAATAAACTTAGTACAAATCTCCTCGAAGAACTCGACATCCGAAATCACAATTTTGAGTACGATTAGAACGGCTGCAGTAGTGTAGCGGATCGAGTGCGCATGAGAAAAATACCACGCACTTGCACACCATTGCTACGAGCTGTCGCAGTGATGAAATGGATAGATGACAAGTTAAATATCACCCACTAGCATTCCGTTTCGATGGGACCTCGGTAGAGAAGTCGATAGAGTGCACACATCGCGCTCCTGCATGCACAGGTTAAGGGGCATGCGTGTCCCTAAGAGAGAGACTACCGGCATGCCTCCATGACATATATATACTGCAGCTAGGCTGTACGATCAATCAGTACACAAATAAAGAAGTCATGCCGCCTACTAACATACACATACGCGCGCGCCCACTTCCACAACACAAGTGAAAGGCCGCACCGAGAAAATACATGTAAATATGAAGAGACATTGCCGAGGGACCAGGTACCAGGAGGAGGAGGGGACGCATGCACACACACCGTACGACCTTCAAGGCCGTCAGCGTGAAGAATTTCTCGCATCCCAAAAGGGGCCAAGGCGATGCAGCAGATAGAGCGAGCACCGCGGCAGCTGAGTCGTGTCCCATGAGGAAGTATTATAAAACAAACTCGAATTTGCTTTAAAATAATACTAATAATATTACGTTATTGCCCCACATCTCTGCCGAAAGAGTGAAAAACGCTGTTACGTGGTTTTACCGTCACTCTTCCGGCGCGAGATCGATGGAAATATATATATATTATACATGCGATGCCTAGAGGGTGATCTCAGAGTCTTCCCAAATCCGAGTATACTTATATTGTTTCATACTTACACATTTACAGCCTATCGCTGTAATAAAGTGAGAACACCACAGCGCATAAAGGAACCTATAATGCATTGCGAGGCTGTTGTTCACTAAGGAAAGTCGAGACATGCAATACAAATTGACATGTGTATAGTATATATAAGCGAACACCAAGTAAAATGAAGATCATTCCATTGTCGAGCAGTGTTGTGAAAAGCAGTCTTGTTAACAACAATATGAAGACAGAATCGATGGATGAAGTCTCATCATCGGCGTCAACAGCAAGGTACACTGAAGAGCCACTACACGCATTACAAGATCATCGTAGCTACTACTACAATCGTGCACCATGCTATAATATGAGGACGGAATCAGTAGCGTAAGATTTACCGTCCACAACCTGCCCAACAGCAAGGGGTCCTGAATAGCCGATGCAAGCGATATATCATCAATGTCACTACTGGGGAATTACTTTTAAAACATGGTATAATTCACGTCGGCATGAAAGTTGCAATTGCATGTTCAGCCCGGCATACAAAACATTCCACTGTGATACCTGTGATGCCATGTTTGCCCGAAGTTAAAGGCTGTATAGACATAAAAATCAATGCAAAGGCTATGTTAGTAGTTCATCAGGAAGCGAGTGCAAGTATTGCGGCAAGAAATTCAGGAAGTATAGCAGGACCAAACATTATAAAGATAGCAACTGTATATTTGCTACCGTTTACAATACCTACCCATGTGGTAACTGCAGTGCAGATTATTCGAATAAGAGCCACTTGAATGCTCACAGAAAATATTATTGTTCTTCTAAATCAGTTAACATAAAGGTTTCGCACGAATGAACACTATGTTGAACATGTATCAAATGTGATTATGTATTTGTATTATGTCAAGTCTGAAGGGTAAAAATATGTAAATGATTTTGGTGTTATTCATTTATGTTCATCCTTGTCAATATGAAGTTCACCTCCACCTCTGAGAAAAACCAAATTTTGACAAAAGTCGAAGATATAATTAACTGTAAAAAATATTAATATATTAATATAAACGATCACCAACAGTCCTACACAAGGACGACAGCTCGAGTTATCGCTAACAACCAAACATAGAATGAAAAAATGTATGATGTTATACACTACCAGACTATTCTGGACAGTACAACAGACTAGCAAATAACTTCCTTACAAACCGACTGAAACGGTCCAATACATTCAGTGTACAACACTAATATGTGAGACAGCTCAGATGGGTGGGTGACGACGCAAGCGTCATGCAGGGCTTGTCAAGTTTAACGAATAACACTAGCCAACACAGTGTTATGTAAGGCTCCAAAGGTCACACAGCTCCTGCTACGTGCACCATAGTCTTCAGCCGACATGCCTGAATTCCGACGTGAAGAACACTTACCTATGTGTAGAAACACGGATTGGAACCTAGTACTCTGACTCAGAGGTATCTAACAACCTACTATCATGGAAGAACATTCATGCATACATGATNTACGATATAATGTAAAATATTTATATATGTGAATGGCTGTTAGGACCAGACGTCAAATAGCGAGAGTGTATACATGGACAGATAGGTCGTGGCACGGTACGAGTACAGGCCAAGACCTGTGACTGAATGTAGCCAGTGGTACGTTAAAAAACGAGACAAGATGTAAAATAACCATACACTGGTCGGCGACACACAGCGCACAGAACACCTTAGGTGAATTACATCAACACGTTTGCTGTCCTTGCAGTGAAAACTACCTCTCATCTTGTGACATACACACAACGTTAAACAGAGGACAAAACTTGAAAGTACACTTTAAACTTCCTTAACTAACATGTTAAATTTTATTTAATCTGGTGCAACAGAAAGAATTATCAGTCAATCGAGTACTTGTGCCTCTATAAAAGTAGGCTCTCTTAGGCCATTGCAGAAACAAACAGCAGACAATCATAAACTGCCTGCACAGAGTAGATAAGAACATAGAGATGAAATGGTATGATGGTTTCTTTGATGTAGACTTACCCAGCCGCTGATTGGCTGCGAACAGCTCAGGGAACAGACCGTACTGTATGTGTGACTGGCTACTGTATGCTACAATAGGTTCCGACCATGTGCATGGTTGTTACATCCAACTTAAATGAGATACATTTAATATTCTCTGTTAAAGCGTTGTGTGTTTCGGAAAGGTGCAGTCAATCCCTTTTGTCGGTAATATAATAATACGTTTGTTTTATGTATCTACTCGCCACCACGATGCAGACGAAACACTTACCCCAAAATATATATTAGAGGACCAGTAGCAGGTGCCAGCGAGATGCCGTGTTGACCCTGAGTGCACACGCAAAGCACAGTTTACTGTCGGTGCACGAGTGATCGTTGAGAAAGCTGCAAAGGCTATAAATATCCATTCCGAAAAAAAACCGAATTGGAATGGTAGGACATGAGATTTCTTTCCGACAGGCTGCTAGGTAAAAGGTTGTTAGATGGAATATGAGAAAACCAATGTGTAATGACTATTGTACAGAACAGGATGGTCTTGTCTAGCACTGGCTAATGTCTCATAGAGTATCTCATCACGATACCGACATGAAAGAACGCATGACATGTTCTGCCGATGGTGTCATATATTTTAATGTTATTCATTTATCATATCAATGGTAATATTAGGTTCATGTCCATCACTAGGAGAAGCCAATTATCATATTTTGTCAAAGTTCGAAAGAGAATTATCATTTTTTGTGCAGTTCCAAGGCACGAACTCAGTTCTCTATCGAAGATTTCTTGAGACGACGACCATCTTGGATGAGGTCATGGTATTATTTTAACGTTATGATGAACTACTAACATAGTCTTTGCATGTATTGTTAGGTCTATACACCCTTTAACTTCGGGCAAATATGTCTTCACAGGTATCACAGTGGAATGTTTTGTATCCCGGACTGAACATGCAATTGCAACTTTCATGCCTACGTGAATTATACCCTGTGTTATAAGTATTTCCACAGTAGTGACATTGATGATGCATCGCTTGCATCGGCTCTTCAGGACCCCTTGCTGTTGGCCAGGTTGTGGACGGTAAATCTTCTGCTATTGTTTCCGTCCTCATATTAATAGCAGGGTGCACGATTGTACACGATTGTAGTTACGATGATATTGTAATGTGTGTAGTGACTCTTCAGTGTACCTTGTTTTTGATGCAGATGATGGCGATGGTGAGAGTTCATCCATTTATACTGTTTTCATATTGTTGTTAACAAGACTGCTTTTCACAACAGCGCTCGACAACGGAATTATCTTTATTTTACTTGATGTTCGCTTATATATACTATACACATGTCAATTTGTATTGCATGTCTCGACTTTCCTCAGTGAACGACAGCCTCGCATATCATGTTAGGTTCCTTTATGCGCTGTGGTGTTCTCACTTTATTACAGCGATAGGCTGTACATATGTAAGTATGAATCAATTTAAGTATACTCGGATTTACGAAGACTCTGAGATCACCCTCTAGGCTTCGCATGAATTATCTATATATATAAACCAAAGTCGGGTTAGTTACACCATTTAAAACTCGAGAACGCCTTACCCATTTAAATGATTTTAGATTTTTTGGATTTGTCTGCGCCCGGAATAACACATAGGCTAATTAAACATCGTAGTAGTTCACGAAAAAAATAATTATAACATAAATTAATTTTCTCATACATTTTATATGGATGAAATTTTGGACATTTCATTAACTGAAGTTCAAGTATTGCCTCTAAAATAAATAAGGAATGCTAACCTGAAAAAACATGGTGATTATAAATCAGTTATACTAACTTCGCTTTCGACTTTACACATTCAAGGCCAGATTCACCATCGAATTGGATCATTGGAACCTTTTGAAGATGCACAGTATAAATTCTTACAAATATACTTCATGGGCAATAGGGAGGAACAACTTGATCGGCTTCAAGAGATCAACACAGCAATGAAAAGAGCAATTCTTCAAGATTTGCAGCAAGTACTTCATGAACATCATGCATTGGTCAGGCATTTTTGACATGACATCAACCAACACCTGTCAAAGGTGACAGTACGATTTGTTTGTTTTTTGTCATAGAAACTGTCAAAGAGAACCGGAGGATTTGTATGTTTTGTGCGAGTGAATAAATCTTGTGCGATTATTATTACTAACAATGCCGCGTCCCAGAAGATCTAATCTTAAACAGCAAAGCCTTAATTCAAATAGGCTTCAAAACATTGTGAATCAATTAACTGAAGAAGAACGAGAAATCGGAAGAGCAGAGCGCCGCGTTACTATGGGCCGACTTTGTGCTTCTCAAACAGAAGAGCTAAGGGAGGCAGCCCGTGAAACGGCTCGGTTGGCAATGCGAAATCGTATAGCTAATCGCACAGATCAACAACGTGACAATCTCCGACGTGCAGGAAGAAATACTTAAAGTGTTGATTTTAATCGAGCAGCATTTTTATACGATTCCATAATTTATTACAGCACGCATGCTTTCTTTCACATTGGTCCAATGGACGTTGTTTGCGAGCATTGTGGCGCACTGAAGTTTGCTGGAGAAACGCTTGGATGATGCTGCCTCNTGCCTTAATGGCAAAGTGAAATTGCCATTATTGACTCCGCCACCTGAGCCATTGCATTCATTGCTTCATGGCGAAACACCAGAATCACGACATTTATTAGTGAACACTCAAAAATACAATGGCTGTTTTCAAATGACTTCATTTGGGGCAGACATTATCCAAGATTACGGATTTAATCCGACATTCAAGGTAATTTATGTCGAAGAGAGTAAATGTTCATTTTCTTTAAAATATAAGATTTGAGATAACGAAAATTGTTCAAGTATTGCCTCTAAAATAAATAAGGCTAGGTAACATGAAAAAACATTGTGATTATAAATCAGTTACACTGACTTCGCTTTCGACTTTACAGATTCAAGGCCAGATTCACCATCGAATTGGATCATTGCAATCTCTTGAAGATGAACAATATAAATTCTTACAAGTATACTTCATGGGCAATATGGAGGAACAACTTGATCGGTGTCAAGAGATCAACACAGCAATGAAAAGAAAAATTCTTCAAGATCTGCAGCAAATACTTCATGACCATCATGCATTGGTCAGGCTGTTCAAGACGGCATTGGAGCGCATGCCAAATGATGAATACAAAGTCGTGATCAGAGCGGATAAACGACCAGCGGGAACACACGAACACACGTTTAACGCTACAACAATATATGAAGTTGCAATCCTTATTGTTGGTGAAAACTTTGAAACACGCGATATTGAGCTTACACATCGCGATACTGGGCAACTGCAAACAATATATGAAACACACCGTTCATATGACACATTGCAATACCCGCTGATGTTTTGGCAAGCAGACGATGGATATCACTTTAATATCAAGATGATAAATCCATTGAATGGTGAGTATCAATATCATAGTTTCATTTCAAAAATGTGCTGGCAAACAATCATAAATAATTTAGCTCAACCCCTTTTAAATATGCTAAAAGGAGCTTAGGGGACTTAGTAATCACATGGTTCTGTCCACCCGTTCAGGGAATACGGACATGAGCTTTCTTCAAAGATACTAATTTAACTGTTTTTATTACAGGTCAGGAAACTACCAAGAAGGTTAGCTCGATTAATTATTACGCATATCGTTTGATGATTCGTCAAAATGCTGACAAGTATTTGCTGCGATTTTGTCGAATGTTACAGCAATATTTCGTCGATATGTACGTCAAAATCGAAACAGAGTGCCTAACTTTCAATAGGTTGAACCAAGACAAACTGCGTTCAGAGGAGTATATCCATTTACGCGATGCAATAAGAACCGAAGGAGATATAGCTAATCTTTTTCTATTGACTATTCTATCGGCGACATACACAGTTAGCCCGCCTCATATGCATGAATATGCGCAAGATGCAATGACATATGTTCGTCATTACGGTCGGCCAGCTCTATTTGTTACCTTTACATGTAATCCGAAATGGATAGAAATTGTTGAAATGCTGCTTCCCGGACAAACATCAAGTGATAGGCACGACATCACCGCACGTGTCTTCAAGCAAGTATCCGGTCGCTGATGAACTACATTGTTAAGCAACACGTCTTTGGGAATACTCGATGCTGGATGTATTCAATCTAATGGAAAAAAAGAGGCTTGCCACATGCACACGTTCTCATTTGGTTTGTAGAAAGAATTCGACCAGATCAAATAGATGATATCATACGTGCCGAGATTCCTGATCCCGAAACCAAACCAGACCTTACATGATGTTGTAATTACGAATATGATTCATGGTCTGTGTGGCGTTATATATCTCCAATCACAGTGCACGGTAAACGGCAAGTGTTCCAAACGTTATCCACGAAGATTGACTGCGGAGACCATCACTGGCAACGATGGGTATCCACAGTATCGGCGTCGATCACCCGACAATAACGGTCGAACTTTCACAAGGAAAGTGAAAGTAAAGGATTTCGTGGTCGACAACAGTTGGATTGTTCCATATTCGACACTTCTTTCCAAAACATTGAAGACACATTGCAACTTTCAGTATTGCTATTCGGTGAAATCCGTCAAATACATCTGAAAAGGGTCACGAAAGTCAGCGATATGGCGGTTTTTGGCATCCAAACCTCCAATACCAACGATGAAATTACTTGCTATCAAGTTGGTCGATATGTGAACTACAATGAGGCGATTTGGCGTATATTCTCTTTCCCTATTCACGAACGTCACCCCACTGTTGTACATTTGGCAGTGCATCTGGAGAATGGTCAAAGAGTTTATTTCACTGCGTCGAATGTTTCTCAACGTGCTGAAGCACCTCCAGCGACAACATTGACCAGATTATTTGAGATTTGCCAAAGCGATCCGTTGCAACGAACGTTGCTTTACTCGGAGATGCCACATTATTACACTTGGAACGCTTCATCGAAGAAATTTCAACGTCGGAAGCAAGGCGATGCGGTTCCTGGTCATCCGGATGTGCGTTCTACTGATGCTCTTGGTCGTATTTACACAGTTCATCCGAAGAATGATGAATGCTTCTATTTGCGGTTGTTGCTGGTGAATGTTCGTGGGCCAACATCATTTGAATCACTACGAACTGTTAATGGTATAGTGTGCCCAACATTTCGTGCTGCATGTCAAGAGCTCAATTGGCTTGAAAACGATACTCATTGGGACATGACAATCGCTGAAGCAATTATTTCTGCAACTCCAAGTCAGATACACACATTATTTGCTATGATCATTTCGACATGCTTCCCATCGAATCCACATGACCTGTGGAACAATTACAAAGATGACATTTCAGAAGACATTTTACATAGAATTCGTGTCAGTTCAAGAAATCCCGATCTTGAGGTGAATGATGAGATTCATGGCCAGGCTTTGCTCTTGATCGAAGACATGTGTTACCTCATGTGCAGCAGTTTGTTAGTCAGGTTAGGAATGCTAGCGCCAGATCGAGGAATGAATGACGAATTTAATCGAGAATTATAACGACAACGTGATTATGATCGACATGAATTAGACCAATCAGTTCAAATGAATGTGCCCCTGTTGAAACCCAACAGAAGGAATTTTATGATACATTAATAAAGGCAAATCGATGAGGGAAATGGTGGCTTATTTTTCCTGGATGGCCCCATTGGAACTGGGAAGACATTCCTCATGTCATTGATTTTGGCCACTGTTCGAGCGAGATCCGACATTGCGGTAGCAGTTGCTTCTTCTGGAATAGCGACCACATTGTTAGAAGGATGCCGTACGGCTCATTCAGCATTTAAACTGCAGTTAAACATTCAAACTACTGAACAACCGACATGTAACATTGCGAAACGCTCCGCAATGGCCGAGGTTTTAGTAGCATCTAAAATCATCATCTGGGACGAATTCACAATGGCGCACAAACGCGCATTAGAAGCACTTGACCGAACATTGAAAGATCTGTGCAATGAATCGAGATGTTTTGGAGGCGCAATGATTTTACTGTCTGGCGACTTCCGCCAAAAACCCTGACAGTAATTCCAAGATCGNCCAGTCATTCCAAGATCGACTGCTGCCGATGAAATAAACGCTTGCCTCAAATTATCAAATCTGTGGCGCTATGTGAAGAAACTTCAGCTGGCAGCATACACGAGAGTTGCATTGCTGAATGATCCATCTGCAGGAGATTTCTCCAAGCAATTGCTGACTATCGGTAATGGCAGTGTTTCTGTCGACGAATCGAGCGTATTGATTTAACTTTCTCCGAATTTTTGCAATTTCATCTCATCGAAAGACGAGCTCATCAAGAAAGTGTTCCCGAATATCATTGCTAATCACAGAAGTAACAAATGGTTGAGTGAGAGAGCAATTTTGGCGGCTAAGAACAAAGATGTGGATGACTTAAATATAGTAATTCAGAATCAAATAGTTGGTAATATGCATTCATNACAAAAATAACAAATGGTTGAGTGAGAGAGCAATTTTGGCGGCTAAGAACAAAGATGTGGATGACTTAAATATAGTAATTCAGAATCAAATAGTTGGTAATATGCATTCATTTAAATCTATTGACTGTGTAATAGACGAAGACGAAGCCACCAACTATCCAACTGAATTTTTAAACTCCTTGGATGTGCCTGGCTTACCACCGCACAATTTACAACTGAAGGTTGGCTCGGTAGTAGTAATGCTTCGAAATCTAAACCAATCAAAACTATGAAATGGAACACGTTTGCTGATAAGAAAACTGTAGACCAATGTGATTCACGCGACGATACTCAAAGGAAAATTCAAAGATGAGGAAGTTCTCATTACGAGGATTCCTATGATCCCAACCGATATGCTCTTTGAGTTTAAACGACTTCAATTTCCGATTCGTCTTGACGATTAACAAATCTCAAGGCCAATGCTTGAGTGTTTGTGGTCTGAATCTAGAAAATGCATGTTTTTCTCATGGTCAATTATACGTGGCATGTTCACGCGTCGGCAAATCATCGGCATTTTTGTTCTTGCGCCTGATAACAAAACGAAAAATTTCGTATATCACAAGGTGCTTTACTGAAGAAAATTAACGCGAGTACAACCCATGCAGTAAAATACAGCCATTGAAATACTTGATTTATGTACTTTATTGATTTTTTATTTTCTTTATATATATTATCATAATAAACTATTGAACTTAATAAATTTTGAGTATTAATTTTATTTTATGTTAATAAAATCCGAAATAAAGTTTAACTAACAGTTAACATGACATTCATTGAAAGTTAGGCGGTAGGAAATCCGCCGGGTCAGTTAGTATATATATATATATTTCCATCGCTCTCGCGCCGGAAGAGTGACGGTAAAACCATGTATGCACGTTTTTCTCTCTCTCGGCGAGACATGGGGCAATAGTGTAATATTATTATTATTATTATTTTAAAGCAAATTCGAGTTTGTTTTTTAATACTTCCTCTTGGGACAAGACTTAGCTGCCCCGGTGCTCACTCTATCTGCTGCATCGCCTCGGCTCCTTTTGGGATGCGAGAACTACTTTCGCTGACGGCCTTGAAGGTCGTCCGGTGTGTGTGCATGTGTCCCCTCCTCCTCCTGGCTCCCGATCCCTCGGCACATGTCTCTTCATATTTACATGTATTTTCTCGATGCGGCCTTCCACTTGTGTTGTGGAAGTGTGCGCGCGCGTTTGTGTATGTAAGTAGGCTGCATGACTTCTTTATTTGCGTACTGACTGATCGTACAGCCTAGCTGCAGCATATATATATATGTCATGGGGGAGTGGCGGCCGTCTCTCTCTTAGGGACATGCCTGCCCCATAACCTGTGCGTGCAAGTGCACGAAGTGTGCACTCTATCCACTACTCTACCGAGGCAATGTCGAAAGGGAATGCTAGTGGGTGCCATTTAACTTGTCATCTATACATTTCATCACTGCGACACCTCGTAGCAATGGAGTGCAAGTGCGTGGTGTTTTTTTACATGCGCACTCTATCTGCTAAGCTACTGCAGCCGTCACATTTGTACTCAAAGTTTTGATTTCAGATGTCGATTTCTTCGAGAAGATTTGTTCTAAGTTTATCCGTCATATCTTCCAATATCTTGCTGCTATTCGTCCCTGAAAATGTTTCGTCAAGGTGAGTGACATGGTACTGGTGGCACCGAGGTTCACGTCTAACTTCTTACTTATTCCTTCCAGTGTGGTCGTGTAATTTAAGTCCACATCGTTCGAGGATTTGTCATTAAGGAGACTGTCTAGTTTCGACCGAGACCTCTAACTTGACAGCCACATCGTATATTTTTTTCTCCATAGCTGCAAACACACCGCCTAACATGAGCATTTACTTTTAAAATGCGCTCTACCCATTGCATCACCGCAGCACCCACTGAAATGGAATGCTAGAGCATGACATTTAACTTGACATCTGAGGCGTACCTCTTGGGACATGCTTGCCCCCTCTACTGTGAATGCGAGCGCATGAAGTTGCGCTCTACCCATTGCATCACCGCGGCACCACCATCCATTGCTATGGAAAGCAAGAGCGTGAAGTCCCGTAGCCTGAGGCAGGCGTCTCTGTCGTAACACATCTGCCCCCTCCTCTGTGAATGCGGGAGCATGAAGTTGCATTCTACCCATCGCATCACCGCCGCACCCTTCCTATGAAATGCGAGAGCGTAGTGTCCCGTAGCTCCCACAGCTATGTCCTGGCTGACGTCTCTGTTGGGGGCCTCCATCGTCGATGCGTGAATGCGAGAGCGTGATGTTGCTCTCTACTCATTGCATCACCACGGCATCCTTGCTTTGGATAGCGATAACATGGTGTCCTGTAGCTACCGCAGATATGTCCTGGCTGGCGTCTCTGTTGGGGTCCTTCATCGGCGATGCATGAATGCGAGAGCGTGAAGTTGCGCTCTACCCATTGCATCACTATGGCAACCTTGCTTTGGATTGCGATAGCGTGGTGTCCTGTAGCTACCGCAGATATGTCCTGGCTAGCGTCTCTGTTGGGGTCCTCCATCGGCGATGCATGAATGCGAGAGCGTGAAGTTGCGCTCTACCCATTGCATCACCGTGGCACCCTTGCTATGCAATGCGAGATCATGATGTCCCGTAGCTCCCACAGCTATGTCCTGGCTGGTGTCCCTGTTGGGAGCCGCCATAGTCGGTGCATGAATGCAAGAGCGTGAAGTTGCGCTCTACCCATTGCTTCACCGTGGTCCCTTGAATGCCGGAGCATGATATAACGACTCCGAAGCTATGTCCTGGCCGCGTCTCTGTTGGGAGCCGCCATCGTCGGTGCGTGAATGCAAGAGCGTGATGTGGCGCTCTACCCATTGCTACAACGTGTTCCCTTGAATGCCAGAGAATGACATAACGACTCCGGAGCTATGTCATGGTTATGTCTCTGTTGGGAGTCGCCATCGTCGGTGCGTGTATTGAAGAGCGTGAAGTTGCGCTCTACCCATTGCTTCACCGTGGCCCCTTGAATGCCAGAGCATGTCATAACGACACCGAAGATATGTCATGGCTCTACCCATTACATCACCGCTGCCGTCTTCCTTTGGAATGCATGAGTGTGAAGTCCCGAGGCTATGTCCTGGGTGGCACCTTTGTTGGGAGCTGCCATAGTCGGTGCGTGAATGCAAGAACGTGAAGTTGCGCTCTACATATTATATCACCGCGGCCCACTTTGAATTCCAGAGCATGATATAAGGACTCCGAAGCTATGTCCTGGCTCCGTCTCTTTTGGGAGCCGCCATCGTCAGTGTGTGAATGAAAGAGAGTGAAGTTGCGTTCTACCCATTACATCACCGCGGCCCCTTTTGAATGCCAGAGCATAACATAACCATTGGGCGCCGCGTCTTCGGGAGCCACAACCGACGTGGCTGACCCCTTGGCGTCGGCTTAGCGAGCCTCCATGAACAAACATAGCCTCAAGGTAATAAGCGAGAAAAAATAATTGTGTTCAACTTTTGAAAAGTTCAATCAATGTTTTAAAAAAATTAATCAATATTTTGAAATATTCAATCAAACTTTTCAAAATGTAAATTTTGAAAAATGGATATTTTAAATTTACTTTCGTAAATAGTAATTTTTTGAAAATTATTTTTTCTTTTTAATTATTGCAAATTTGGGCACTGGCTACCAAGATGACCTCCGAATGGCACGGGCTGCCAATATGGCTGCCCCCGAAGCAGAATGCAAAAGCATAATTTTGTCATTTCCTTACAAAACTTCGGTGTCACTGTGTCTCTGCACCGATGCTGCGTCCGAACAAACATTACCTTACTACTAAAAGTCATAAGAATAAATGCTATTTTTATTAACCTAAACTAAAGTGGTAGCCATTAATATTACCGGACGAAGAATGGCAGCAGGTATTTAGTGTCATGCCAGTCATCGTACGATCATGAACCACATGTTTTCAATGAATGAGAGCTCCAGTAAAAGCACAGTCCAAAAAAGTATTGTGACAAAGTGGTAATCGAGGTACCGGTGGACGATGTGTGCTAAATGCTGTCGCGCAATGTACATTTGGAAAAACGCCTTAGTTCTGGCCCTGAATATATCGGACAACAGGCTCCTTCACCTCCGCTACTTAACAGTTTGTGGTTCGCGTACCAGTGATTAAGAGACTGGATTACTGTTTCACCTCATTACATAACAGCAGTTGCTGGGCTGGTATCACGCTGCATAGTTGAGGACTCGGTCAATCACCATGGTGCTGCCAGAGACGCATGCGACCATGATCGTGGTGCTGCAATTAGTAGCGAGATTCGTCGGTAAATGCGATGGTATGACATTCGTCCTTCAAAACCCCACATCCCATGAATGATTGGAACTTTAGCTATCTGTGGTAGCAGTCAATGGCAACCACTGTACTGGGTTTCTGTACAAGTTACACTAATGTTGCAGACAGCGGCGAACTCTTCGTACGTACACAGGTTGATGTGCTACATTCCTGATCCCAGAACGACACTGTTAAACGCTGCTTTATGGCACTAGTCCATTATCGCCATGTGCACTAAGTGTCTGTCCTAGGGCTCGTCGCTCAGCCCATCCCTCCTCGATCCAATAATTCCATATCCGCTTCACTGTGTTTGCATTTCTTCTAACTCGAGCACCAGATGTGTGGTAGGATAATCCACAATACTGGTAAGCATTGATTTCTCACAGTCATAGACGAAAACCTGTTTTTATGCTTGTCGTTTTCTTTAGCGCGGCATGCTCAATCCGTCTGTGCACACGAGTGGCGGAGAAACACAATGTCACAACATGCCAACGCCGCAGCTGAACCCTCATATGTCACCTAATGGCCATGGTGTGCGTAGAGTCCCATAACTCACGAGGTGTTTGTCAAACAAATGCACCCCAACACATACACAAATCAATAGGGCGGTGGCGGGGCGCCGGGTTGCTGTGTTTTATTGGGCACGGGGCCCGTATTTAGGCTGTTTATTGGTGTCGCAGATTATAAGTAAAGTCACGTGTTTGTGTGTTCGGCGGAGGAGTGAGGCTCCCCTCCAACCTCCCGGCTGGAGTGAATGTATGTCTAGCATGTTGTACTGTTGTCTGCAAGTGTGCTAATTAATTTCGCATATAGTGTGTCGGTGAGTCCCTAGTCTCCCGAGGTGCCCTATACAGGTCTCCCTCGTGGTACGTTTCATCGTTTCAGCGTTTGTGGTATTGGAATAAAAAAATTAAAGAACCCTTGTTAATAAATAAGAGTTTGAGGGGCGCCTGATACCAGTCTCTAACTCCCATTTATTAACAAGGTTTTTTTATTTTTTTATTCATTCCTATGTCACAAACGCTGAAACGATGAGACGTGCCCCGAGGTAGACCTGTATAGGACACGTCGAGAGACTATGGACTCACTGACATACTATATGTGATATTAGTTAGTGTCTTGGCCAGAGACCTGTATTTTTATACAAATATGGCACTCCTCGTCCCGGACCAATAATAGGGCTCCGAGATGAAAATGCTTTTATTGGTTGTGTTACTCCCCGCCTCGGACCAATCATGGTGCTCCGAGACGACAATGTGTGTGAAGTGCATTCATTTTCCGTTTTATGTCATTTGAGTCATTTCATTATAGATTATTTGACGATTTCTGCCTATTACTAGATCATGTTTCAATTTTTAATAATTAACTATTTGTATTTTGTTTAATTTATAATTCTTGTATTGTCCTAAAATTGTCTGTTTAATTCGGTAGGGTAGCAAGTGCTGTAACAAGCAGCATCTGCCTTTCCTGTTATGTTTTCATAGCTTTCGCTTGTGTAATTATAGGCCTAAAGTGATCCATTAGGGTTACAAACTCTCTCTTGCAGAAAAGCTGCCATTTCTTTCATATCTGCGATGATTGTCGCATTTTCTGTGGTGTTGTTTTTCATTCTCCTGTTTTGCTGTTTCGGTACTTGTTCCCTGCGTATGTTTCCCTGTTCCGTCTGCCTTCTTTTTGTTTGTAGGGGAGGGAATTCAGTCTTTGACTGAGTGTTTACTTTCGTGTTTTTACAACTTTCCTGCCTGGTGGCTTGTGTTTGTTTGGATGCTTTTGGTACCAGACTTGGTTTGCGTACTTCTATGTGTATTTGAATTACTCCGCACTGCTTCCACACAGCCGAATGTCGGGTTTTTTTTACATAGCGTTCATTCCCACTTTGCTTGGCCCAGTTTTTTTAATTTATATTCTGTCTTTAAGTACGATCCCTTACAGTAAGCACAGATTGTCTCAAGTCTGTAATATTTCTGGATGTGGTCCAGTGCACAACATTTCGCGTACTGTACTACACCTTCAGGGCGATGTTTGTACATTTCTATGCGAACAGCCACGAAGTAAAATGTGCGTATTTTCAAATCGTCGTATTTTTTGTGTTGTTGCACTGCAGCCCCAAAAACTGCAGGTGTGTCTGTTGGTGTTCTGAATTTCCAGACGTATATTGGTGTGTAGCTATATTGTTTAATCTCTTGCGTTATTTGTTTTATGTCTGCTATGTGTGGTAGTTCTTTAATTACTATCTTAATTAGCCTTTCGTTTTTCAGATCGTGGGTGTAATATGGTATTTCGTGGTGTTCTAGTTTCTTCCAGAAATTAGAATATTTTTCTCTCTCTCTCTCTCTCTCTCTCTCTCTCTCTCTCTCTCTACATACACCTTTAAGTGTTGTTTGTTGGCGAGTGATATTTTCTCGAAGTAATTGTCGTCGAATTGGAGAGCCATGAAGTAAAGACTCGAGGAGTCTGAGAGATACACCGAGGGTGCGAGTGTTTTATGATTTGTGTTTATTTGTGATACATCCGTTTTGGAGCTGCATTGACTGTCTATTGTAGTACTATCTTCACTCAGTGGTTAAATGACATTTTCTGTTGGAAGATCTACACGAAGTTGCATCTGATTGGTTACTGGTACTGTGTGTTTCCTATTGGGTTTCTGCCATTGTGTTTTGTGATGTGTAGTGCCTGAGGAAGGAGAGACCAGTGTCTCCCCTCCGCTGTACAACTTACCTCTTGACTCCATGAGTTCGTGTGCCTAAAACAGTGGTAGCTGACCAAGCTACCTGAAGTGTAGCAAGACTAGGCCAGGAGAGAAAGGCTTCCTTCCTCAACCACTGCCTGGTTGTGCGGGTTTTCGGCCAATACGACCAGTATTTATAGCGTGTAGCGAGTACCTCGAGTGCCTAGCGCTCCGATTGGCTAGCCAATCAGCGTGCGTTCCCCTTCTCTCACTTGTTTCATGTTAATTGCAATTTAGGGTTTTTGAATTTTCATATACCTGCAGGATTATAATTACAAAGAATTTAATATTTTTATTATTATGGTATTCCAGACTATCATATAAATCTTTATTTTTTGCTGCAATTATTGATTTAATGTATTTTACTGACAGTAGTGTGTGGATCGTTTCGCCAGTAGTGTATTTACCATGTTCGGCTTTAATTCTCAGATATTTATTTTTAACTTTTTGCAAGCCTTTAATTCTTTGTTCTGTGCATTGTCGCCATACCTCACATCCATATAGCATAGCTGGGCGTATTACTTGGCTATATATTTATAGTTTTTTCCTACGTGGAAATTATGTTGCAATTAATATTTTATAAAGTTCTTTGAGATTTCCCAATGCTGTAGTTCTTACAATCTCTATGCGTGGCTGCAAAGTTAATTTTTGTCTTACGTTCTTCCTAGATATTTGGCTTTCCTGACATATGGAATTATTTGATTAAATGGTATTTATTCTCGTTCAGGTTTTCATTTCTTTCTGGAAATTATCATTGTTTCTGATTTCCCCGGTTTGACTTTTATCCGTCATTTCGTGTACCATTGTTCAAGGCTTGTTAACTGTCTTTGTAAGGCTACTAATGCGTATTCTATGTGACAGTGTTGTTTTATTATTGAAGTGTCGACTGCGTGCATTTGCATGTTTGCGTTAGTTCATGTATCTGCTATTGGGATGTCGGTTGTGTAAATACTGTATAGAAAAGGGGAAAATGCCGATCCCTCCGGGAATCCTGCTAATGCTGTTGTAGTGTTGGAGTCTGTTCCATCGAATGTGACGTAAAACGTCTATCATTTAAGTAGTGCGCTAATAAATTTACATGAGTAGCTGGGAAATTGTAGTTTATTAGTTTGTATATTATTCCTGGGAGCCAGACTTTATCGAATGCTTTTACTGCACCAAAGACAATTATTACTGATTTTCATCTTTATTATTAAATCCGCCTGTTATATCCACGACTATTTTAATTAGGAAGTGTATGGTGCTGTGCTGAGCTCTGAAACCGTATTGGTTATCTGGTATTAGTTTCTTTAGATCTGCGTGGTTTTGCAGTCTCTATAATATAACTTTTTAAAGTATTTTACTCATACTGTTTAATAAGCTTATTGGCTGTCTGTTTTCTGGTTTTGTGGTATCTTTTCCAGGCTTTGGCAAGGTTATTACTTTCGCTTTTTATCCAGGCCTGTGAGAGACTGCATATTTTGAACATTGAATTATATATTTCTAATATATATTGTTATTCACTTACTGGTAGTTTCTTTAGGGTTCCAAATTTTATCCCGCCTGGTCCCTCAGATTTATTATAAGGGCGCGTTCTTATTAATTTTTGATAGTTGGTGTAGTGTTATGGGGTCATATTCAGATGTTTCTTTTAATTTCATGTATTCGGTTATGTCGTTGCTTACTGTTTGGGTAAATTGTCTGTCTTGTACTTCCTTATCGGGGGAAAATTGTTTCTCTAAACTATCTGCTATTGAAGTGGGTTTTCTCTAGCAGTGTATACATAACCTTGGAGCGTTTCTATTTCTGGGGTGGTTAGTTTTTTACATTTAACTGCTAATGTTTTGGTTAAATCTCCACATTAAATTTGGGTTATGCGCTGCGCTTTTCGTGGCTTCGCTCCAGTTTCTAATTTTTATTTCCTGTAGTTTACTTGTTACCTGTCTTGTAAGTCTGTTATATTCTGTTTTTATTACAGGATTACTTGTTCTCTGATAGTTGTTAGCGCTTGCGTTTTCGGACTATTAAATATTCTACTTCCGGGTAATTTACTCTTCTGTATTGCCTCCTATCAATGTATTTGGTGTTTTGCTTTAAGGTTTCCTTTACTGTGTCTGTCAAAATTTGTGCGTACAAATTTAATTGTAGTTCGTCGTTTATTTCTAATGAGGTTTCAAATAGTTCTATTAATTCTTTTTCGAAAACTTCCCAGTTTGTTATTGGTCGTTTTACTGTGTGTTTATTATTAACTCTGAGTGTTTAAAGTAAATTTCGTAAAGACTGGGAGGTAATCTGAGTATAATTCATCAAAATCTTCTGATTTGATGTTAGAATTAAAAATGTGAGTGAGGATTATATCTAATTTATCCGGTCTGTTGCCATTATTTGCCAACTGGGTGCGTTTAAGTGCCGGAAAATTATATAGTTTTTTTATATGCGTGTCTGCTTAGTTTTTTTCAACTTGTATTGTTATATAAACAGTCCCATTCTTTATTTTTACTGTTTAGATCTCCTGCTCTTAAAAAGTGGCCTGTATCTCCCACAGTATTGTATAAATATTGTTCATTTAATTTATTTGTAGGGCGAGAATATGCCACTGCCATTTGTTTGTGGGTATGGTTATTTTTAATATTTATTGCTATGGCCTCCGTCTGATTTAATGTAGGTAAATTTACTGGGTGGTGGTGAATGTTATTTTTAAATATTATAGCTGTTCCTGCTCCTCTGCGATCCCTGTCTGATCTATATACATTGTATCCTTAAAAATTAAATTTTTCGACGTTATGGTGTTTCGTTTCTGTGATAAAAGCTATATCAATTCCATATATATTATTAGCTGTTGACGTAGTTAATATATTTGAGATTTGATTCCGCAGGAATTCCAGTTTAGTAGTTTTAGAGTGTGTTCTGTATTAGAGTTAGCCATTACTGTGGGAGAGTTGCTAGTGCCTGTAGCAACAGTAATTGCTTGTATGTAAGTGTTTGTGCTGCCCTTATGGGGCCGAAATATGGTCGTATGCGGGTTGTTAGTTCAGCGAAGTGCGTGTCGCTGAGAAGTTGTGTCAGTTCCCTGATGTCGTCGAGTGTGGCACCGAGACCTTCATTAATTTGGGGTGGCTGAATTGGGGTCTCCAGGAGAGGCGGACGTCTGCTAGGTTGTTGTGCTGGCCTGTGTTCGTCCGCCCTCGTTGCCCAAG
>NQII01007067.1:4418-26179 GCA_002778355.1 Clitarchus hookeri | reverse complement strand
CCGGCCGCAGCCCTGCTGTTTCCAGCCTGACCGCCCCGGCGGCGTCCTCTCTGTCTATACTGACACCGGCCCGGCAGGACCCTGCACCTCAGGCCTGTGTGTTCACGCTGTGCTGCGCGGTTGCGGGAACTGCACAGGATTTGAGTGGTTTGGTGCTTGTTGTGAGAGTTCCGTACGTGTACTCCTGATAGTGTTTGCCCATCTGGCGTATACTATTGTTTTATAAACTGAACAGGATTTTTCCGAAGCGTGATGTCCCTCCTCCTTGCAAGTATTACACGGCAGAGACTGAGTTTCATCGTTGAACATCTCACAGATCTTGTACTTGTCCAGGCCCGCACAGTTGATGCACACTGTCTGCATGTTGCAGTGCTTGCCTATGTTGCCCCACTGATCACATTTGCGGCAGATGAGCACGTCTTCAGGACGCGGCTTGTAAGGCTTTATCCGAACCTTGGTCCAGTAGAGCCTTGTGGCCTTGTGACCCTGATAAAGTTTTTTGGTGCTTGAGTTGAGTGTGACTGACCATGTGCCTGTTTTCACATAATCGGGATCTTCAGGGGTGAACTGGCGGGATTTTCGTTTAAAATTTCGGAGGTCAATGATTGAGAACCCGCACCTGGTGAAGTCCTCAGTCAGCATTGCCTCTTCAACCTTTTGGGGAGGCAGGTTCTTTATGATGAACCTTTGAGGCTTCTCCCCAGGGTGGGCGTGTCTGTAATATGTGGTATTTCTGAGAAGGCTCCGGGCCTTGTCGTATTCTCTCCGCGTATTGAACGTTAGTTTTAGCTATCGCCTCCGCGTGAGTGTATTATGGAAGCTTACTCCATTATTGCAGAGCCGCCGGGGGACCTGTTTGAGGGAACTGCTGTGTGGTATGATAATATGCTTAGGCCTATATCTGTTTTCTTGAAGTTTTGGTGGGTTTTGTGAGGTGCCGCTGTTCTTTTCGCTTCCCTCAACGTACACCTCCTCCAGGAATTAAACCTGTTTTGGATAAGCAGCTCATTTCGTTCTGCTATCAGTTCTGCTGACGTTCACAAACTCATCAGAGAGCTCGCTGTCGTCCAGCTGGGATTGGTTGGCCACACCTGCACTCGTTTGTGGACTGATGGGGTCCTCCAATCGCCTGCTATATCTTGATGTCTGTTTGTGATGAGGCAATTTTCGGGTGTTTGTCACGGGCACTTCTCGGCGGGCTGTGATATACTATCGTTACATTCCTTTGTGTGTGGTTGTTCCCCTGCGGTGTTGGTGATGAAATTTTCATGTCTGTGGACGTACCTGTAGTGTTTGTCTCCATCTTGGGGCCGCACCATGTCATGCCTTAAAAAAGACAGCTGACCCAACGCTGTGCTTGGTGCCAAGTCGCTGCCGACTCGCCTTCACACGAAAACTCCGGTGGCTCACCTTCGTTATTGAGGAGAGCTGATGCTTGGCCTTTGAGAGGACGTCCTCTCAGCACCGGAGCTCGGTGCAAAGTGACCTGCTGCCCACGCCACCGAACCCTCATATACAACCGAATGGCTTTTAGTGTTGTGAGACCGGAAGTCTAGGCTCCCATAACACACTGGCTGTTTGTCAAACAAATGCACCCCGACACTTTCTCAAAACATTGGGTCGGTGGCGGAAGCATGTGTATATTTGTGGGTTGGGCACCGGGCCCTTATTTAGGCGAGTTATTGGTGTTGCCTATTATAAAGTAAAGTTATGTTTTCGTGTGTTCGGCGGGGGAGTGAAACTCCCCTCTATCCTACCAGCTGGAGTGAATGTTGTGTCGTGATGTATGTCTAGCATGTTGAACAGTTGTTTGCAATTGTGCTTATTACATTCGCATATTGTGTGTCAGTGAGACCCTATTCTACCGAGGTGTCCTATGCAGGTCTCCCTCGGGGTACGTTTCATCGTTTCAGCGTTTGTGACATTGTAAAAAATAAAAAACTCTTGTTAATAAATAAGAGTTGGAGGGGCCCCTGGTACCAGTCGACCTGCCAACGGGCACAACCTCCACTTATATACCCACCATTGGCGCATGGGCTGAACCGCTCGTCTAAACAATTACCCATATCATTGCAATACCATACTGTATGCATTTCCCAATGTAGGGTCCGTGGAATGCGTAATTCTTGTTGCAGTAATGTTAGTATTCAACAGAGTAACTTTTTTGTCTGTCGGAAAGAAAAATTCTTACATAGATCATCTGCTCTTTAGACACAGTGATTAAAAATGTATCTAATAAGAAGCCATGCACATAATGTTTCAATAAACCTAACATTTAAAACATTTCTGGTTTCTCCCTATTAAGATCTAAGTTATGATTTTATGATATTATTGTTACTATGAATTACGAGTTTTCCAGTTAAAACATTTTGATCAATCACACAGTATCTTAAAATAAAAACACCACAACATTAATATTCACACGTTGATTTCGAAAATATTTACCATTCTTATAGTTTTAAAGGATTCATTTTCTCGATATCAGAATGGATTTCATTAATATTTCAATAGTATATTATAAATTTTTATTAATTTCTCATGTGCATTCGGACATCAATAAACCATCGTATATTTTTACTATGTTACGACTATTTTTACCATAGTGAAGTCCTGAATCTTTGTGCAATTAAATATTACGTGTGAAAATTTGTTTAAGTTTTTATTAATATATGTGCTATCTGATTTGCTCATAAGCAAGATTACATTTTTTTTATCTCTGCCGTTATTAAGGTTTCCATAATATGCAGTACTTATAAATTTCGGATACATAACGAATGGAATATTTATTGTATGATGATAGTTTTAAAGGTATTTCTTAATAATTTAATAAGTTATTCTATAACTTTCCTTTATTTATTATTTTAATTAAAGTTCTGTAAGAACCTTAAAATTTAAAACTTAAAAGCTTTCGTTTTAGAATTACAGCATCGAACCATCTTTGATAAATATTTAATGCAACAATAAATATAAGTTTTATTTAACTTTAAAATCGAGCAAATTATCAGATCTATTATTTTCTTTTAGTTGTTTGAAAGAATAAATATTACTTTCTAAGTCAAATTCAGCAGGAAAGAAATAATACGAAATCTTTGATATTCGATATGTCATCTACTCTTATTAAAATATTAATTTTGCGTAATATTGCATCAAGGTGTATACAACTATTTTTATCTTAAGTTAGTCTTTGCGGGTATTTATCGACTAGCGAAAATGAGATTTCAGCCGTCCAAAGAAGCATTTTGGATCAATGTTTTCAATTTTAAGAAAAGAAAACATTTAATGTCGGATTCCTTTTGCCAGTACAATATATAATGGCCCTTTCAGCCAACTATTTACAAACCACAAATTTTCTCTATTTCCAGCCCAGTTTTTTTTTTCTTCTGAAATATGTATATCAATGTTAAAACCTGCGCTTTTATATGTTGCTGCGTAAATTTGTTATCATTTGTATTGGTTTATGTGTAATTAAGAATATGAAAAAAAGGATTCCCTGTTTTCATTCTTAGCTTGTTCGTGAAATTTTCAAAATAGGATGATAGAATAGTTTCATATTTTAGATCTTTGAAGACTACATAAGTCATATTCTCTTTGAATTTATATACTTTTTTAACTTTCTGTATTCCATATATTGGTTTTTTTAAATGTAAATGTGGGCTCTATATATATATATATATATGTATATATATTTAAAGAATTGTATTTTGTACCTTTAAATAGCCTTAAATAGCCTTCCTAATACAACATTTTATAAAAATCTCTATTAGAAAATGTTAAATTTGATTTTGAAAAAAATTTAACAGCGTTTGTTATAAATTAATAAATTACACACGATTCTCACACGTTCTTAACCAAATTCCTGATTAAGCTTAATATTCTCTTGTCCATAACGATACTGTATAGAAAATACTGTTGCAATTTCAAATATGAAATTAATAATATTATTATCCATCAACTAAGTTCTAGAAGGTTCTTTTTTTTCACCTGAACAATGACAAACATACGGCCCGCAAGAGACCTTACCTTTTCTAACATTAATTTCACAGAGTTTCCTGGAGCTTAACTCAATGGTATCTTATTTCCCCAGCTTGCATCTATGAGATGAATGCAGCTTGTCTAGTCCAGTCGTAACAAACACTCAGTCTTCCTGATCAGCTGGTGTAAGGAAGGTAGAGCGTGCATTCCACGAATGTAGGCTGCTGAAGCTTCCTTGTTTATCAGCCAAGTCCCGTTGTCCTATAGCGAGTACCACGATGTGTTTTATTCTTACTTTGAACAGCTATACAAAAAAAGCCTCCAAGCCCGTCGGGAAATATTTGATTGAGAGAAGAGTGAAGATATTTGGGCGGATCTTAACATCAAGGCCTTGAGAGCCGACGAGGGTTAAGTTAGGTGAGTATCAAGCAGCGCTTTGATGAAGGAGCGAATAAACGAGAGATCCCCGAGAAAACTAGCAGAACAGTGTTATCGTCCGGTATGATTCACACTTGCGAAAATCAGGAGTGTGCTGGACCGGGGTTTGACCCACTTCGCAATTCTCAGAGGCGAGCATTCTAACCGCTTAGCCAAAGTGGTCCCTGGACATTTTTAATAACAAGGCCACTTAGTCTATCAATATTTAGGTTTTTAAAAATACGCTATTTTCTGGCGAATGGCATCTGTTGTAGGATTGGATTTCCCTTCGCTGAATTACAAAACCTTCAGACGCAACAGGCTCTCCCCCCTTTGTTGACAACATTAAAGGAGCGGGAATATTTTTCGTGGACTACATCGAGCAACGACTCGATTTTTATCATTTTAGCAAGCGTGGGGTTTTTGACATTAGTACCACACACGAGGTTACGTGCTGTTGGAGATTAAGTGATCTTTATATGCCATCTTTCCCAAAAATATTATATTTGTTCTTAAAAAAATAAAAATAAAAACAGAACTTTGTGAAGGTAATCACAAGTACTTACCGTGTCTGTTAAACAAAAAATAACATAATTTACGAGATGCTTAACCTCTGTCGTAATCAAGTTTGGCAATGATGTTGTTCTTTCGTCGATTATTCAACGTTGTTAAAACTAGTGCAAATTATCATGATTTACCAATTTATGTTTAAGTTCTTTACTCATGTCGCATGTATTGCGTGATTCTCCAAAGAAGCTCTAAACTTAGGTTAATAATATAGCTCCCTGCGAATTGCACAAGAGAAGTGGAGCTCCCGGTAAATAAACATAACTGGAGCAGGAAGTCGAGCTAACGGCGTATTGACGGCGGTCACACGAACCAAAGAGTTTCCAGACTGGAAAGTTACAGCAATGCGTTATTTATCAACTTCGTGAAGTTCTGTGGTCATGTATAGTCACTTCCTGCTAATTTGGGGTGAGATGGAATCTTACTGTCATCACTGTAGAATCTGACTCCATAACTCGGTGATAAAAAGAGAAATCAGAGACTGGGTGGGGTGGTATAATAAAAGCAGGGATTTTCAATTATTTACTTTTAACACATAAACAAATTAAAATAAAACCTGCAGATTGTTTACCTGAATATAATGGTCATATTGAAAATGTAATGTCCTTTTGAAAATAACCATGATTGGAATAAACTGTAATAATTGTGTACAATTTTTTTTTCCCAAAATTAAAAATAAATTTTTTTAACGATTTATTACATTAGCATCTTGCTAAGATCATTTATAAAAGCTTGATTGCGCTAAAACGACACAAAAATTTATTAACAAACATCTTAAAACATAAATTTTCTAACAGCAAAATTTTATTTAAATTTAATTTTGAACTAAAAATAATTTTTTTTCGAAACTCTTATTAAATAATATTTAAAAAAATTAATATAATACAATATAATTTTTTTTAATTACGTTTATTAATATGAGTTAAGTAATCGTGCAAAGGTATCGACAAATATATATTCTATTAGAAGCAGTTATGTAGATTTTTCATTTGTACATGGTTTTATGTCGAATTTTCTCTGGTAGTTCAACAATAAATGAATACTTTATGGATTTTGTTTACTAATTTTATATGTAGTCTAGTAAATAAGTTTTAAAAAAATTTAAGACCTTGGTTGTGAAATTCAGATATAATAATAAAATTTTTTTTTCCTTCTTTTTAAAATCCTGCTATAAACCAGAATCACTTTACTGTGCACCAGTATGAATGAAACGGATTTGTATCGTTTTTATTTTCAGCTTTTATGCTTCGAAAAATTTTTGTAGTTCACATAGAGTATTAGTGAATTATTTGTGTGTCAAGAATTTATTTTCTCAATGTTGACATTAATCGTCCTTTAGAACACACACATTAAATTTAGAAATATGATCTACTCGAATAAATTATTTATAGAATATGAATAAGGAGATAAAGCATAATACTTAACAGTTTCTCTCGAGCTACGCTTTGGGTGATAATGGCATTTGAAAAGCTGAGATTAAATATTACAATCCCCTAGTAACTTTAACAGAATTACCCTTTGAGGGCTCGAAAAATAAAATGAATATATAGAGTATGTATCAATGCACCTTAAATATCACACGTAATCCAAATAAAACTTTTAATGTTGATAATATAGTGTTTGTTCATGGAGGTTGAACACATTTTCTTTCATTAACATAATAATAGTGAAGTGAACTTCACGTAGGTATCTTTGCCCTATAAAATTAAATATCATTTCAGAACATTTTCTAAGTCTTTATATTTCAAGCTGCGGGATATAATAATTTTTTTTTAATTTTTGTATAAAAAAGTTGCGAAAAACTTTAGTGGTTCAAGGTTCAACAGATTCAAGTTTTAAAAGAAAAGTGTCAACACAAACATTTGTGTTGTTTTCTGCAATATCTTCTTGCAACCCCGATATGATAACGATTTAGGAGAATGTTCTTCTGCTTAAACGATTTCTTAACACTAGCCCTGTTATAAAAACATACATAATAAATAAAACAAGATAAAAATATAAGCTCAAAATTATACGACAATGTCAGTTCTATATTGTAGAGTTGTGCAATAAAAGCTAAAAACGAAGAGACGCACTATTTAAAAATCTGGCTCTGAATCACTAACACAGTGCATTAATGCTCTTAAAAACAAGGTCTTTGGCGCAAACATAAGTGCAGTGAGATGCAGTAGTGGGGGCAGGAGAAGTAGCAGCACCCCAAGAAAACCTGAAGTCAACCACATTTGCCTGTTCTAATACTGGTTGCAACCCTGCCAAGAATATACTCTGTATTGCATTGCTTGGTAGTATGGACGCTTCCCATGTAACCACAGCTTTTTTGAATCACGGCATGAGTTGGGAGGGAGCTAACACCTCACAAAAGTTTGGAATATTCATACAGAATGCCAGAAGTACGGCGTATACGTAACAGGAAGAATAGCAACTTGACGTTACCAATGGCCCTTATAAAAAACGTTAAATACTAAGTGAATTCTAACAAAAAAACATTTTAGCAAAAACTACATATTAGTTTTTATGGTGTTTTTGCAAGGGACGGTTTGTTCCTGCCCAATGCAGCTTAGAACCATGTATGGCATCCATGCACATTGTACAGGTCTCTAACACGCCGTGGCATATTTGTAATCAATGTGTTGGTGTCATCTTGCGTACGGAGATCCCATTCCATCAGGGCATCACTTATGAGATCTTGAAGTTTTTCTGCAGGTTGCGGACAATTATAAACTACTGTTTTTAGCTTTCCCCGGGCATGTTCAATTCGTTAGTGATGTGTTATATTTGTCATAAAAGTTATACGTAACACCTACAAGCCAAACTGCCATATCTGACAATATTCTGAACTTATTATGATGTGTATATAATCGCTCCTGCCTTTTTGCGACATGAGCGTGAGTTCGCTCATATCTAGGCGTATGTAGTCCTTAAAAAATATTTGAATAGTTGGTAGTTAAGGCTCAGAAGTTATGTCATGTCAGTTGAATACTATTTCAAATTCTAAAGGAGTGATACATGTTTGACAGATATGTTTATAACTGTGAAGAAAGAAAGTTAATTATAATTTCGGATTTTATATGTGTAAGTTGTAGAAATCTCCTGAATGTAAAAAAAAGAAAGTTAAAAATGTATTTATTTTATACGTTTACATCATGCTGCTGAAGATGAGAATGTTATTGCTGTTGAGGTTTTTATTCGCCTCAACATGTTTTGCAGAAAAAACAACCAAAACAACGAGCATTACAGAAAAACGCCTTGCAACTAGGAGGCAACTACTGCAACAAACCTTAGAAATATTTGAGATGTATTTCAGATACAATACCGTGTCTGTGGTTGTCACGATGAACCGTCCCTCTCCAGAAGCAGACAGTCTGATGCGCACTCTGCAGTCAGCGAATGGAAGCACTCTGTACGTGAGGAACAACAACTGCTCCGGCACTGTGTCACATAGTGCGACATGTGCAGTACTGGATCACGTCAACCCTGGGAGCGCTGGCTACGTCATCATCTCAGACGACGTAGCAGATGATTTCTTCATGGAGGCTGTGCAGCAGTTATCTTGGAGCACCTTCTGGGACTGCCAGTCTCGTGTCCTGCTGGTGCTCACGAGTGTGGTCAGGGTATCTATCAGCATAATAGAGGACATAGTGAGGAGATACTGGACACGGCACGAGATACTCAACTGCGTGGCTGTGTTTGCCACGGTTTCAGCGCCGTCCCAGCCTCGAGAAGTGAGTCCTGTGCAGGCGTTGTCATTTAATCCATTCTGGTTCGGAGGGTACTTCGTGAGATATCGGGGTAGAAATGTTGGCGGCAGCTTTTCTTTTGACAAAGCTTTAAACCTCAATGGCTTTCCACTGAAAGCAGTCATGGTTCATTACCCACCTTTTCTGTATAAGGTGGAGATGGATGATGGTATTATCTCTTACGAAGGTATAACTAAAGATGGAATTACTATTTCCACAAACAAAATTAACGCATGCATTGTCAACAACGACAGGAAGTACGCCATAAACACATCCAAATGGTTGCTACCTGATAATTTTTATGAGAAACCAGACATCCATTTATACTTTTTTCTCACATCATCAGTGGAACATGCAAGAATATCAACTTACCCTTTCATACAAGTGAACTTGGTATTTGTCGTCCCTAAAGCTGAATTTATGCCACTATGGATAAGCGCAATTAAGCCTTTTTCTTATGGTACATGGGCTTCATATTTGCTCTTTGTCATATTATTATTTACGATATCTATAGTTTTTAATTTTTGTTTTAGTATGCATGTTAAATCCTTGGTACCGTTAGAATTATTTCGATTGGTGTTTTTAGGTGTCACTATTTACCCAGCAAACTCTCTGTCAAAACGGTTATTCCTTGTTTCCTTGTTTGTGTTTAATATAGTATTTAATAATGCGTACACTGGTTCTTTCCTAAGGTACACTCTATTTCCGCAGCTTTATCCTGATATAAATACGCTGAAAGAATTTAATCAAAATTCTCTGCCAGTATCAGTAGCATTTAATTTGGAAAATAATGTTTCATATAGTGATAATGAAAATATCATAAACTCTGCATTGGAATGGGATGATGAGTATTCTCAGTGGCTTCTCGATGGTAGGCTTGTATCTATGAATATTAAGGAATCTATAAATATGGTTAAATACAACAAAAATTTAAGTGTGCTGATGGTTGATATATATGGAAAATACCTTACACGTTTAAAAGAAAATTTTGATGGAATTCGTCCACTTCTTCATATTCCGAAAATAAATGTTTTGCCAGTGTTTCCATGTTTTCAGGTGCGTCCAAACTTTCCTTTCTTGAGAAAATTGGATCGCGTCTATTGGTTGGAGAACGAAGCTGGCATCGTCGAGAAGATGAAACGTGAGTTATATTACATAGCAACACATCGAGAAACAGAAGTTTGCGAATATAAGCCTCTAGAGATGGGAAATTTAAAAGCTTTTTTCTGTGTTTACTTCGTTGGTCATACAGTAGGTGTAGTGGCGTATATTTTGGAATGTGTTTCCTTAAAGTTTTTTTAAACTCTTTTTCTGAGTAAATTAGAAGGAAACGTAAAATTTTAAATTAATAATTAAATATTATTTGAATACACTGCAACATAATAAAGCATATATATGTGTATATATATATATATACATATTATAAAACGCAATGCTTCCGTATATCTGTGAGTGGGCTTATCACTGGAGAACCACTTATGCGATTTACGTGTTTTTTTAACATAGCTATGTTCTCTGGCCACGTTTTAGTATACATTTATTTACGTAAAGTAACATAAGTAATAAGAATTGACGATAATAGTAAATCAAGGCGGAAAACCTTTGCCACTAGCGCACTCTTTTGTAATACGCTGTCTAACCAGTCAAAGTTGGAAAATTATCTTGCAGTAAAGAATTGTGTCGAATAAAAAGACCTAAAAAAACTCCACGGTAACTTATATATATATATAAAAGAGAAATACTAATAAGAGTTTTAACAATTTAATTTATTAATGAATAAATACGTAAAATTCAAGCTGTTGTTTCCCACTGATAATGAACAATATCTTAAATTCTACTTTATTTAAAAAAAAACCTCAACAATAATTCTGTAGTCCACGCGAATAGAGCAGACGGCACAGATAGTGCTAATATAAATACAATAATATTTTGTGACATATTTGTAATGTAATTATGCTGTCATATACTTACGAATAATTTATGTATGTAGGGAAGATACTGATCGTCAGCCCAACGGAATATTAGTAAACGAAATGTGGCTATAAGGTAACATGAATGGTGTGAAAAATGTGGTACCTTAAAAATTTGACATGCCACCACCTCTTCTATACATACAGATCTGTCCAAAGCAATTCTGCAGCTCATCAACACTCATTCTCTTCAACAAACCTGCCATTTGCTTCGTATATTAAATATAAATGTTCTTAATTTAAACTCTTTCATTAATTTTACGAACTAGTACACTGAAGAGACAAAAAACTGGTATAGAAGTGCGCATGCAAATAACAGAGGGTATGGAGCCAACCAGACTAACGCGATACGGTCGGCAACGCCTGTATAAGACAAGTGTCTGGCAAATTTTGCTGTGTCGGTTACTGCTGCTACAATGGCAGGATATCAAGATTTAAGTGAATTTGAACGTGGTGTTATAGCCGGTGCACGAGGGATGGTACATAGCATCTCCGAGGTAGCGATACAATTTGGATTTTCATGTACGACAATATCACGAGTGTACCGTGAATACCGGGAATCTGGTAAAACATCAAATCTTCGACATTGCTGCGGCCGGATGAAGATCGTGAAAGAACGGGTCAAACGATGACTGACGAGAATCATTAAACCTGACAGACGTGCAACCCTTTCTGAAATTGGCACAGATTTCAATGTTGGGGCATCAATCAACAAGTGCCACTGTGTGAACTATTCAACGGACCATCATTGATATGGGCTTTTGGAGCCGAAAGCCCACTCGTGTACCGTTGTTGACTGCACGACACAAAGTTTTACGCCTCGCCTGGGCCTGCCACCACCGCCATTGGACCGTTGATGACTGGAAAAACGTTGTCTGGTCTGACGAGTCTCGTTTATAAATAAATAGGGCGAATGAACGTGTACGGGTATGGAGAAAGCCTCATGAATCCATGGACCCTACATGTCAACAGGGGACTTTTCAAGCTGGTGGAGGCTCTGTCATGGTATGAAGCGCGTGCAGTTGGCGTGAAATGGAACACCTGACACGTCTAGAAACGACTTTGTCAGGTGACAGACACGTAAGCATCCTGTCCGATCACCTGCACCCATTCATGTACATTGTGCATTCCGACGAACGTGGACAATTCCAGCAGGACAATGCGACACTCCACACGTCGCGAGTTGCTACCGAGTGGCTTCAGGAATACTCCTCTGACTTTAGACACTTCCATTGGCCTCCTAAATCACCATTTATGAACATTATTGAGCATACTTGGGATTCCTTGCAACGTGCTGTTCAGGAGAGATTTCCACCGCCTCGAACTCCTATGCATTTGTGGATTGCCCTGCAGGATTCATGGTGTGAATTGCCTCCTGCATACCTTCAGACATTAGGCGAGTCCATGCCACGTCGTCTTGCGGCAATTCTGCGTGCTCGCGGGGCCCTACACGATATTAGACAAGTATACTTTTTTTTTTTTTTGGCTCTTCAGTTTATAAGTATTATGTTGTCAGATCTGGAGAATGTAGGGATACTACATACAGGCATGCATTTGTCTGTTAAAATAAATTATTTCGTAGAGGGCGATATGTGCAGGAACTTCATTGTGAATCAGAATTCATAAGTTATTATTATATACCACCAGACAAATAATCCTAAGTAAATCAAAAACTCTGTTGAAGTTTTTTATTCCAAAATAATTTTTGGGCCCACATGTTGCTTGATTTTGTGCTAATTATATTCCTGCTAAAACAACACAACAGCTCTCTCTCTCACCAAAGCCCACAGGTAAACCAAACCACATAGGGAGAGGTTTCGAAGGTTGTTTACTTTAAAATCACCAAAGATACGTACCCTATTTCTGCTAGAATCCATCATTGTGACAGGCCTAATGCCGCGGTAGGAACGGGGTTCTAAGGGCGGCTTGGCAGAAAGATGTAATCGAAGCCACGGTCTTCACTGAATGTGCACGGGAGAATAAGTTCTCATAAGACGCACACCCCACATTCTATTCTAATATCTATTCGAATAAACGAGACTGCGATTATCAGTCGAAGTTTGTTTCGCTATGACCATAACTAAGGTCGAGGGACAGTCCCTAATTTGGCAGAGTGAGATTTGGCAGAAGAATGTTTCTTACTTGGGAGACACTTATGTGTCCTTTTATAAAATAAATCAGTAGCTGAATTGTGATGTAGCCTACTAGTGAGCTAGGACCATGACAGAAATCTTGTTCCTTATAAATGTATAAAAAATTACTTTAGAATTTAGTGGTAACATCTGAGTAAACGTGTTTGAGCTATTTTATATAATATTTTTAACCCTACTAACATAATCATATTTTCTTTTAAAACTATAAACTATTTTAACTGTACCGATGAAATAATTGTGGATGTTCTGTATAGAAAACTGCAAAAAAAGTTATTGTTATAGTTAGTTCAACATTGAAAGTAAAAATGAAGTTTACTTCTCCTGCATTCTCACGTTTGAGATTTTTTTCCACTCTCCACATCTTACAGTAGAGCTTCAGTTATTTGGGCGAATGTCTAATTGTAGTAAGTGATGTTAATTCGAATGTAAAAGCACTTATCTGGTTCAAAGACATTTAAGACAATATTTTTACCAAGTAAGTTAAGTTTAAAATTAATCTCCATGAATAATATCTGAACGCCAGATGGCCATTCTGACTTCCTTTGTTTCATGTATAATCCAAAAAGTATAACCAAAATAGGCCCCATCTTGGAGATCTAGGTATGTCGTTCCTGATAAGAATTTTTCTTGAGAGTGTCGGCCCGATAGTCTTTTTGTTACAGAGATACCCTCTTCAGCCTAAGGAATCCTTAGTTATTGGTTTTCCTGTATACTTATTACAATCAAAGGAAGTTTCTCAATTGTTAGAAATTACTTTTAAAGTGTGCACATATTCGTACTTGTCGTTTTGTGTACTTACCCTGACTATTGGACGTGTTTTTTTTTCTACCTGTAATTGACTCGTCGCACAACCTGGCGTAAAAAACACCAACTACTTGAAAGTAACCACTTGTTTTAATATTCTCAGCTAACAAAATTATGGTTTTTTGTTTAAATGCACATTTTGTGTTCTATGTTGGTTGTCTACGGTTGCTTTTATGTCTATGGCGTTGTATAGTTTCGTTGCAAAAAAATATATAAAAATTTTCATGTGTAACATGTAGGTTATTATAAACGCAGAAATAATGATGCACATTGACCGCTTTGTAAAGCAATAAGACGGTGGGTAAGTAGAACCACAATAAGTTTTCATCATAGGATATGTACGTATCGTTTGTTAACAAACATGGCGACTGCTGTAAGAACTCTAATTCACCCAGCAAGTATGCAACTTCGGGCTGTTGGCAAGAACAGATGCTGTGTGTACTCTACTATAACTTGGGATGACTCTAGTATTTACTTAATGAGGTCACAGGCGGGTCGATTAGTGGACATGTATATACTTGAAGGGAATTGGTATACAGCCTAAGTAAAAGTAAAAGAACCACAATCATTCCTTCTGCGGATGATATCTGTGCTGTCATCCTCTGTATCTGACAGAAAGTGTGACCCGCAACATCTAAACGCTGCTCCCCGACACAACAACCTTAGCTGTCTACACAATATATTTTTATTTGCCAAATAATTTCTACGGGAAACTTTAAATAGTTCCTTCATGGTTACTTACAACTTTTCTGAAGACCTGCTAAAGTATTTTTTTCCAGGATATCTCTCTGCCTCATGCAAACAAACTTAGATTATTACACCAAATGGAAAGCGCACCGTATTCGTGCGCACTCAGTGCAACAATATTTTGCATATGAACTTTTTCTTGTTATGCATAGCAATCAGACATATTTTCTCCCTGCTTTTAATCACAATTATTTATAAATGAAATATTGTAATCTATAGATAAAATTTAACAAAGAGTTCAATTGAACCAAAAATAAGGTACTATTATGTTAACAGAAGTATACAACGGTTGTGATACNGAATTTAACAAAGAGTTCAATTGAACCAAAAATAAGGTACTATTATGTTAACAGAAGTATACAACGGTTGTGATACATGATAAATTTAGGAAACAAGCAAACATGTAATACATAGGGTAATTTTTCGAAGGTCTGAATCAAAAAGTATGAAGAAACCGCAAATAAACTATACCAAAGATATTTATCTTAATACTAGAAATGATTCAGAGTAAATTCCACAAATAACATTGTGTTAAATGTGTAAAATGCGTGTAGATGTTTGACAAGCAAGTGTTGTAAACTCTAAGTTTTTTTTACACATGGGGCTACATAAAACACTTTGTGTGAGTTCTAAAATAATGCGTTTGCAATATAGTAAACTCACGTTTACTTCCTACTATTCTGAAACACTTACTTCAAAAAATTATTGTATATTTACACATATAAATTTTTTATCATTTTATATTTTTTGTGTGTAATTTGTAAAACAACTATAGTACATGTAATTTTACACTAATTTTCTTAATAATTCAGAGAGTACTAAATGACTTTGGTGATAAATATATGTATGTCTTTATAAATACAATTTTGATAATAATTTACACAGACTCCCTGTCTTAAAACCTTAATTTGTGTATTTTTAATGCTACATATTTGTTGTATGAACACTAAAAGTTGTGTATAATTAATGCAACGTGTTCATTGTATGAAAACACGAAAATATTTAATTTTACNTGTATGAACACTAAAAGTTGTGTATAATTAATGCAACGTGTTCATTGTATGAAAACACGAAAATATTTAATTTTACTGGTAAATGGTCGTGCAATTAACACCCAATGTCATAATAGTTTTTCATATTCAATTGTGTAATTTTACAATAACTGCATCACATTCTGGTGTATCTGTTAGAGTATATTTACACATATAAATGTTTATTAGTTTTAGATTGTTACCAATAATTTGCTAAAAACANTTTAGATTGTTACGCATAATTTGCTAAAAACGAGTACAATATTTGTAATTTTACAATAATTTTCCTATGAATTTAGATATAACTAAAATGATTTGTTTAAAACATGCGATCTAGTGGTTTGGTGTCTAAATATTTGTAAATCAATTTGTGTGTTTAAAAGGAAAGTCTAATACCTGCTAATGAAATATGCTGGCTTTGTATACAATCACCTATTCTACATACGATTTCAATTATTAACAAAAAATTTTATATTACATTTTTATAACTCTGTTATAATACCAAGTTTCAGTACGAAGTAATATAATATGAAAATTGTACAAAAGCACGTACATAGTATGTGAATTAACATTACTCAGCTGTAAAAGAACATACGCTGACGGCAAAATTGCTTAATAAAACAATAGAAAACGTACAGAATTGTGTAATTACAATTAAAGTGAATCAAGGATTTTTTTAGTAAGTAAGAAATTACAGTTGCCATGACTGTGTTAATATTTTTGCAATAGAGAGAATAAACGCTTAGTTAACAGTTTATTTTCTGCTTTAAAGTAAAAGTAATTGTAAACCATTCTATGCATAATAATTGTACAATGTATGTGTAATTTTACTAATTAGTGGGATAATCTTCTTGGACGTAGAGTAAAAAAGACATTGACGTATATAGGTGTAAAATTAAACCAATGAGACACTGCTGCCTTTTATATTCACAGTAAAATTGCAGAATATTTTTTTCAATAAAACATTTACTTTCACGCTATTCACCCGCTTTATGCAAACAAAGATTTACCCTAGAAAATTGCATCAAAGAAATAATGCATTGCTTTCGTGCGCGCTCAGTATAATAATAGTAGTATAATAAATATTTCTTACTAGACTGTACCAACACACCTATTTCCTCCCTGTTTTATCTATATGAATTATAATGCAATATTCTACTTTATGGATTCAATATAATTAAAACTCCATTTAACGAAAAAAAAAAAAAAAAAAAGGTACTTGTGTGTTAGCACCAGTATCAAATGCTTTCAAAACACGATATGTTTAGGAAACAACAAAAAAACGTTACAAGGGGTGAATTTTTAAATGTTTCATACCAAAAGTGTGGAGAAACCGCGAGTAGACAATGGGTCGGCGGTGGGGCGCCATGTAGCTGTGTTTTATTGGGCACCAGTATTAAGGCTATTCATTGGTATTGCCTATTATATATGTAAAATTACGTGTTCGTGTGTTAGGTGGGTGAGTTATGCTCCCCTCCAGCCGCACGGCTCGAGTGAATGGTAGTGTCGTGATGTCTGTCTAACATGTTGCCCTGTTGTGTATAAGTGAGCTAGTTAATCTCGCATATAATGTGTATGTGAGTCCCTCGTCTCCCGGCGCAGCCCTCGGGGTACAATACATCGTGTTCAGTTACTATAGTGTTGTTAGTATAATTGAACTGGAGGGGCCGTTGGCACTACAATCCGGTAAAAGCAGAGTCCCTACCGGTCCTCTTCTATAGGACCCTGAAACAGACTACTAAGTCGGTGCGTCATTTTGAGTACATATTATATATATATATATATATTAATGTTAACTGTCATTGTTTTTTATTTCTTTTATTATTTAATTTTTAATTTTTTAAATGTTTTTTTTTTATATTTATTTTTTAATAATATTATTGAATTATTATATATATTATTCCTTCTATTCATCTAACCCGATGATTTTAGTATTTAATGTAAGTGATTTATATATACAGTGAATTATGCAATAATTATTATGATTCAGTGATATATGTTGCCCCCTTGGACTATCTTCCCTGTACCAGTGCGTGTGCCCCTTGGCATAGTTCTGGAGTGGAGTTGTGGCTGGCGTCCTTGTCACAGAACCGACGCAGTTGACCCCTGAAATAGTCCGTATCTGGTTTGTGCGTGTTTGCTTTCACATTGCAATGTATTTCGGTGTGTGACGTAAGTCATGCACAGCTAGTAAGCAGTCGGCATGAGCATTCTACTACAACATGCTCTTCTGCAAGGCCGGCCGCTGCTGATCGACGCGTGCGCCGAACTGCCTATCCTGGGCCATGCGGTTGCTCTAACAAGAACTAGCCGCACTAGTTTGCCTTGCATTTGCACGAGCAGCTCTAATAAGAACTACTCGGCAGTGCCGCTGCCTTGAAGATCTGTAGCTTCTACCTTCGCGCTGGCTGCTCGACGACTGCGGGTTTTCAGTCACGCGACCAGTTTTATTGCGAGGGCCTCGCTCTCTGATAGCTTGGCCAATCAACTTTTAATTTTGAACTGTTCGCAGATCTTTAATTCCGAATTCTGCACAATGTCCCCATACATAAAATCCATATAAATTAGCTGAGATTATTATTTTATTATAAATTTGAAGTTATTTCTAACGTGAAAAGTTAGTTGTGTTTAATATTGGATATAATTGTTGAAGTTATCCCAATGCTGTATATCTTGCACTTTATATGTGTGGTTGACAAGTTAATTTGTGATCTATCTTTTTATCTAGATATTTTGCATTTATAAAGTCGGGATTTTTTTATTGAATAAAATCAATTATTTTTAGGTTTGGGTTTTTTTTTTTGTTATTATTAAGGTCTCTGATTTCCCTGGGTTTTCTTTGATTTGTCATTTGGTGTACCATTGTTCTAGGATTGTTAATTGTATATGTAGGACTACTTATGCATATTTAATGCGGTGGTGTTGCTTTATTATTGCTGTATCGTCTGCGTACATTTGTATATTAGCATTAGTGCGTGCATCTGTTGTTGGTATGTCGGCTGTGTAAATACTGCATAGAAAATTGAGAAAGCCTGGCCCCCTGTGGTACTCCTGCTGTTGCTTTTTAAGTGTAAGAGTCTGCTCCGTATGATGTTACGTAAGAACGTATATTTTTTAAATAATATGCTAATAAATTTACATAAGTTGCTGGAAAGTTGTACTTTATTCATTTATATATTAGTCCTGGTGTCCAGACTTTATCAAATAGTTTTTCTGCGTCTAAAGAAGTTATTATTGTATATAGTTTCACTTTATTATTATATCCATCTGTTATGACTTCAACTATGCTAATTAGGCGATGTATTTTACTATGCTGGGCTATGAAACCATATTGGTTATCGGGAATTAATTTGTTTAAATCTGCTTTATTTTGTAGTTTCTATGGTAAGGCTTATTCAAATATTTTACTCACAGAGTTTAATAAGCTTATTGGTCATCTGTGTTCTGATTTGGTAGGATCTTTTTCAGGTTTCGGAAAGGGTATTACTTTGGTTTTTTTTTTTTTGCACGTCTGTGGAAATATGCATAATTTAAACATCGAATCATATATTTTTAAGATGTATTCTAGGTTATTTACTGGTAATTTCTTTAGGGCTTCATATTTTATCTCGTCTGGTCCTCCACATTTATAATTATAGAGTTTTTAATAATTTTTAATAGTATCATTTATGTAATGAGGACATATTCCGATGTTGATTTTAGTTTGAAATTTTGGTTTATGTCTTTATTTAAATTTTGCGTGATCTTTCTATTTTACTTATTTTTGTAGTGGAAAATAGCTTCTCTAGGCGGTCGGCTATTAAGTTAGCTTTATCGCAGCAGCAATAAAAAATTATTGGGGTGTTTCTATTGCTGGGGTGGTTTATTTTTTATATTTCCCTGTTTATGATTTATTTAATTGCCACATTTCCTTTTGATTGTGAGCTGCGTTTCTGTGGCTTCGCTACAATTTTTAATTTTTAGTTCTTGTAGTTTAATTTTTACCTGGCTTTTATAACTGTTGTATTCTGTTTAAATTAAGGGGTTTCGCGTTCTCGGAAAATGATTTCATGCTCGGCGTTTTAGAGGAAATTGAATATTCTACTTCTATATAATTTACTCGGGTGTATTGCCTTTTCCATGTATTTGAAGTTTGGCTTTAACATTTACATTACTATGTCTGTAAAATGTTTTTTCTGTACATTAAATTTTAATTGGTCATTTAATTCTGGCAGTGTTCCAAATTTTTCTATTGATTCTTTTTGGAAATTTTCCCAGTTTGTTACTGGTTACTTCATTGTGTGTTTTTTATTATATCTGTTTGTGTTTAAAGACAATTTTGTAGAAACTGGGAGTTGGACTGAGTCTAATTCGTCTAAAACGTCTGTTTCGATGTAACAATTGGGAATATTGGCGAAGATAATATGTAATTTATCTGGTCTGTTTACATTGTCTGGTAAGTGGGTGCGTTTAGGTGGTGGGAAAATTACGTAATTATTTTATCTGCATATCTACTAAGTTTCCTTCTATTTGCAATTAGGCTTTTCCAATCTTTATTTTTACTGTTTAGGAACATATCACAGTCTTATTTAATTTGATGCAACGACGTGTAGCAAATTTTATTGTAGCTTGTCAACGTTTTAAAACATACTGATTTTTTCAGGTATTTTTTTTTTTTTGCATTGCTCTAAAGCCATTATCGGTTTCGTATTAATATTAGTAATTTGTGTTATTTATTTACCTAAGTTCTGATGGTTCCTTCATGGTGGGCCATTTTTCACAAACATGAATGACATGGAAAGGTTTGTAAGTAACCTGCAGTACACTTGAACATTTTCTTTTGTATGAAAACGGGCCTGAATAATGGAGTTTAGATACAGTAGTACATTCATCAAAAGAGTTGTCAATATAAATTTTCTTTACAAGCCATATTTCTTCCATCTGACTTCAACTACTTATAAACGCACCCAGAATGAAATGAGTAAATTATTTGATCAAAATTTGTTATTGTCACAATGTTTTTATGGTGAAAAGTTGTAATGTAACAGTTTATGGTAAATAAAAATACATTCACTAGAAAACTTATTTTGTTAATTTAAAACTCCCACATGTTTTGCAAGATCATGTAGTGTGCTGAATTTTTTCTACTTTGCAAAACGCACTAACAAATAGTAATTAGGACTAATGGTGTTGTTTTGAACACTATTCGAACATTAGTATTTATAATAAGAAGGTAAGTTACAATGCAATAATAACAGCTTAACGCCAAGGACAATGTTAACAATTCCCTGCTTTCTTTAGATCAAAAATTTTTATATTTTTAACGATGTTCTACCTACAATTATAAATTTAATTATATTTTATAAAACACTGTTTTGTGAATGTTGTCTGAAGATGGATTTTTCTGAGGTGTGTGGAACTAACAGCCACAATTTCAGCCTGCATATTCCATACGAAGAAATATTTCGAAAACATGTACTCGACCTAAGGCGGAAAATATTTTTTATTTATGAGCGCTACACTCTCTTGAATGTGGAATTATATCAAAATTTATAGTCTATTCGCGATTCCTTGAATTCGCTGCGTTGTCCTTAAGTGTAATTTTCTAAACTAACTTTATCTGAGTTTGCACGAGGCGGAGAAATATCCCGGAAGTAGAACTTTTGCAGGGCTTCAGAAATGTTTGAAGTAACCGTGAATGAATTATTTAAAAAATATTCTCGGAAAACTTCAGAATGAAGTGTAGTTGAAATAATATCTCAAACCACTGTAAACCCCGTTGCTGTTATCAAACAACGTAGAAAAATTGATGTTAAACATTGATTAGTTTTACATTAACAGATTATTTATCAAAACGTAATTATTATGAAATAAAGATGCCTTGAAATCCCCACGTTTTCAAGGAATTAATGAAAACACTTAATTGTTTCGAAATTTACACTAGTCAAATTGACGTTTCTATCTTCTGTCCTGCAATGCTCTTAACCCACTTTTGATTTAAGGTCCTTCTCATATTTTGGTTGTCTTTCTTGTTCTGTGATATTCTCCTTTTCCATATTCATATCTTATTTGGATTTAAAGGAATTTAATTCGTACAATTATAAATTGGTTGTACATTGGTAAGTTCTATTATTATGTAACTGTGAAGCGAATCGCTCATACTTATTTTAGTCACGACGCTAGATACCCGCGCAGGGGAGAAACCTGAGGTAATGACCCTAGGATTCCCCGAAGACGCCACACCCACCACCTCTCACCCCGAGGACAGTAACGAGCAAAGGAACCCCCCCGAGCCGGGGAAGCACAGCACGCGCCCACCCCCCCTTCCTCATCTCCCCCGCAGAATTAGGGAAACCACCGGGCTTCAGGGGAAGTACCACGAGA
>NQII01007066.1:39767-89143 GCA_002778355.1 Clitarchus hookeri | reverse complement strand
GTGGGACGTCGAAGCAGAACACGCGCTAAGAGGATTACCTCCCTGTCTGGTACTGCTGTCGGGATTAATCGGATATGTGGGTCGCAAGTGGGCGGCTTTGCATCGTATCCACGCCGCGCCAGAGAGGACGGGTGGAAGCTGGAGTGGACGCATTAAGCTGCTGCGAAGACATATATTTACAATGCCGAAAACCGCGCCATCCACTCTGTGCAAACGCACGCGTGGCGGCCCGNATGCCGAAAACCGCGCCATCCACTCTGTGCAAACGCACGCGTGGCGGCCCGGGCGCGTTCGCCAGTCAGGTGGGGCGCCAGATATCTGATTCCTGCGCCTAGCTTTGACGGCAAAAAAAAAAAAATGAAGCGGTGTTGGAAAGTCTCACGCCTCCCTGGTCAGAACTCCTGTTACGTAACAAAGTTTTGATATACCCGTGTTTTACATACCCGTGCACATACAGGGTGTATCTAAATCCGGCCGACAATTCGGCTGCATGTTAATCACGAAAAAATAAGTTGAAAACACACATATACGACCTATGGCATCAAGTGAATACTAAGGGAGGTACACATTTTTTTAAGTTTTAACTGAAGAAAGAGATTATTACTGTACTACTGTAATGCATTTCTATCTGCAATATTCCTCTACCTGTAATAGCCACACAAGTGTTTCATTGGGTGTTGTGGGTACCCCACCTGCCAGGTATTGGTAAATAAACACCTAACAAAAAGTTTGGAATATTGTAGGGTATGGCAGTGTGGGTGGTAGAATTTATGTAGCTCTTTTATGATCAACAGAGATCGCACGAACGTATTGAAGATGCCTGGAAAAAACTGAAAACTGCAGTTTATAATCGTCCACAACCTCCAGAAACGCCCCTCCAGATCTCGTAAGAGCTGCCCAGANCAAACTGAAAACTGCAGTTTATAATCGTCCACAACCTCCAGAAACGCCCCTCCAGATCTCGTAAGAGCTGCCCAGATATAATGGAACCTTTTTCTGTAATATGACATCAACACATTGATTACAAGCATGTCACGGCGTGTAAGGGACTTCTACAATGCACATGGAGGCCATAAAAGGTACTAAGCTGCAGTGGGAAGAAAGAAACCCTCCCTAGTCAGAGACACCATTAAACACCATTAATTTACCTGTGTTGTTATTTCGTGTTTATTTTTCTGTGATATCGGAGAAAGGTTTTTTTGTTACAAACGCTTTTCATTCCACGTTTTGCATCGGTACCGTTCATAACGTCTAATTGATATGCTTAAGTTACGTATACTCCATGGCTTTCTGCATTCTGTATGTTTATTCGAAACCTTTTGTGATGTGCATATTATTTTGAAAGTAAAACACGAACTACTCGAAAACGGTGAGGCTGAAGATATTTATACAAGGCAACATTTCTGTTAATTCTGACACGGGGATTAAAAATCCACCATTTAAATCCCAAGTATGCTACCGCGACATGGGTTAGTTCAAAATATGAGTAGTTACCGTTTTTATTTACATGAAATAATTTGATGATGGCGCCAGGTGGTGTTTGACGATATTTGTTCATGTAACCATCATCCAGATAATCTTTGTTCCATCTTAAGCATTATCTCCAATTTGCAATAAACACGTGTTTCAGGTCCAACTTCAAAGATGTGTACCACCCTTAGTATCAACTTTAGACCATAGGTCGTATATATATATGTTTTCAACTTATTTTTTAGTGATTAAACTGCAGCCGAAGTTTGTTGGTCGAATTAAGATACTTCCTGTATATATATATATATATATATATATATATATTAACGTCACTTTTTTTTTTCAAAGCGTAGCATCCAACAACACAGAAATAACATCTGAAAATACGAGCAGTAATTTACAAGAACTACCTATCACTGTCCACGGAAAAGGTACCTGAGAAATTACAACACTGTAAAAATTCTTCTGTAAACTTCCTTAACTTCAATGAACGCAGTCTGCAAATATGGAAATTTTGAAAGTCGTTTACTATACAATATGAGGTTCCGAAATTCGCTACGCATTTGAATGATTCTCTGATAAATGCAGGTCAGCTACCACGGGTGTACGGTGAAACGCTTTTGCCATTCAAACATTACCATTCACGCTTTCTCAATACGAGTACACACAGAAGTAGCAAATTTGCGAGAAATCACTTATGGGGCCTGCACCACGAGGAAATGTATTCGTATCCCAAACCAGCCACGAAAGGGTTGGTAGGCAGTCAGTCCAATGCGATTCTGTTCGCAGGCCACCGCAGGTTTTCCTGCTGCCATAAAATCAAGGATTTTGTTTACCTTTCAGAAAAAAAATGCAGAAGAAACCAAATCTGCACTACGACATCCGTCGTAGTTGCCACAAGAGATGCTTTAGGTGATCGGCCACGTTGAGCTGTTAGTGTACTTTCTCCCAAGTCTACAGGATGATTCTAAAATCATGGGACAAACATTGAGGGGTGGTAGAGCTCACTAAAACAAACAATTATTGTATAGGAATATATGGGCGGAAGTGACGCGTTGAGGCACAAACACAAAAACATAACACATTAACGGAAACATAAAATGTTCATTAGCAGCATACTTAACGAGTGATTCCGTACAGAAAATGTTAAAACAGTTGCTGGAAATGCATCCACCAACAGTCACGCATGCTTGGCGACCTCTACATATGGCGTGATTGGCTGACAATGGTGGCGTGCGTGAAATACCCGGCGTATTTGAATCTGTTCGCCAATCACTCCACCGACGCTACCAAGCTTGCATTACTGTCGGTGGTAGCAATTTTGAGCAATTATTATAAACATTGCTGTAAAAAGGCATTTAGCGGCGACGTTGTAAATAAGCAATGTGTTGCATTTCATGTGTTATTTTTGTGTTTGTGCCTCAACGCGTCACTCCCACCCATATATTCCTATACAATAATTGTTTGTTTTAGTGAGCTCTACCAACCCCTCAATGTTTGTCCCATGATTTTAGAATCATCCTGTATGTCACAAAAATTATCAGTTATTTAGAATGTGTGTGCAAAGAAAATATCCGGAGAAAGAACCTTTTAAAANCCTGTATGTCACAAAAATTATCAGTTATTTAGAATGTGTGTGCAAAGAAAATATCCGGAGAAAGAACCTTTTAAAAAGTTAGCATATATTTTCTCCAATTTAACGGCTGTTATGCGTGTTTCTGTCTCGCAGACGTTTATATATATGCTTTGATGCATTGGTACATTCCTGACTCCGGAGATAAAAATTGTACTCGTTCTTTTAATTGTAATGAAACGACATTATGTAAATAATAATTCCTCGAACAAAAACACGACTGTATTCTCATTCCCAATTGTTATTTTCATAGCTGTGTACCCTTTAAAACAACTTATCTTTTGTAAAACAAATAAAAAAAAATTTGTCAATTTATTCGCCATGCGTTATCTACATACAGCCGTAATTTAGAGTGAAAGATATTTATGGGTTTGAATGTCAGACAGATACTTTACCATCGCTGAAAAATAAAGTCCTCGGGTTTGAAATTATTTTTTAAGATTTTACAGATGGTGCAAAATCCTGATTCCACTAAACCTCCACCAACTTCGCATAAAAGAAAATAACTTTGGTTTCCTCTATACCCATAACAATAAAGTTTGAGCCGTTTTCATGTAACGCATGTTCATCAACCTCTCCTTCATGCAAGCGCCATTCATTATTTATAAATTTCGATTACAATATTTTNAAAATAAAGTCCTCGGGTTTGAAATTATTTTTTAAGATTTTACAGATGGTGCAAAATCCTGATTCCACTAAACCTCAACCAACTTCGCATAAAATAAAATTACTTTGGTTTCCTCTATACCCATAACAATAAAGTTTGAGCCGTTTTAATGTAACGCATGTTCATCAACCTCTCCTTCATGCAAGCGCCATTCATTATTTATAAATTTCGATTACAATATTTTTGTTTCAGAATTATTACATATTGATGTTTGCATGGTATACCACTAATCTAAATATGTGTAATTTGGTTTTCTTTGCATACTTTCAAGCATAATATTGTTTTCTCGGTACAATACACTTAAGCTTTCCTAGAAGATATAAAATCTGGCCCAAAATAACTTTTAATTATGTCACTGTGTTTTCTTTGCATCCGACTCAGAGACCACCGCTTTGTGGAAGTCTTTGTTTGTGAGCGCAGACGCAGGGAATTGTTGAGTGGTGAGTTAAACGTTGCATGCTCATCTAATGCGTATCATTTCCATGCCCAAGATAAGGACGGGCGTGCAATATTTTCGTTATGTATCATGCAAGTATAAGTATTTGCACGAGTCTTTAATTCTTTTTTTGTCATTGTCCTATATCTGTAGCAGAGTTCTTCAAAGTCTTTTGTCCTATTTTCACATATACTTACTCGTAATCGCTACTTATACGTTAAGTAATTTCGGGTAATATTGGAGACTCGTAAATTACTTTTCTTATATGCGAGAGACACTGAAAGTAAACTTCCTCAGACTTTTAAAATACGTACGATTTTTGTAAGAAAAACATATCGTGAGTGAGAAGCGTTTCCGGGAGAAAATGTGAATGTAACTATTTTATCGAATTCCATCCTAATGAAATTCAGAATAATTTGGTTCAAATCTCTTAGCAAGTGACCTTATATATCGCATACATATTATTGTTACACGCTCGCTCCCCTTGACATGTTCCACACGAGCGAGGGGGATACGATAGAGTAGTTGATATGAAAGCAGACGGTGAGTCACAAAGGGATGTTTGAATGATAGGCGAGTGATAATCCAAGACGGCCGTATCCTGTTACGAAAAGCGTTTTGCAACGAAAACTCTTTTACGGCTCGCGTGCTCCTGACCTTCAGCAGAGTTAATTTCTGCGTTTATCAGAAGAATATTCTGGTTATTGCCCTAATTTCTCTCAGTGTGATTCGGGGTGCGGAGAACCCTTCCAGATAAGGGCCAGAGATATTATTTTAGCGCAGCGGGCCTTCGAGTTTATAGTTCATAAGTAGGGAGTTTATGGGAGTCGGGAGTTTTGGCGATTGTGCGGCGATAGACGACGAGCCAGACGAGCAACGAGTAGCGCCGGAACTGAACAGAGGGAGGAAAATCTGCGACAGCGAGCATCAGAGAAGTGAAGGAGCGACAGGCAGGCTGGACTATTGGACTGGATGCACGAGTGAAAGACATTACAAATTTCAGGAACAGACAGACTGAACATGTGTTAATGTTGAGTGTGAGTTAATTTACTATAAAAAATCAAGGACATAGAGAAGGACTTTAATTATAGTTGAGATAGACATTAAAAAATGCGTTCATTGAGAAATAAAAAGAGTAATAATGGAGATAGATATGTTAATTCTGTAAATAATAGCTGCGTGAATCAATAAAAATCAGATTTATTTCTTAATTTTCTTAAGACCTCCATCCCTTACGAACTCGGATACACCCTCAGGCGTCTTCTAACTATATTTGTAAAAATGTTTTTAATTTCTTCGTAATTCAATTCGCACAACTTCGTTTTGAATGGCTCAAATAAAAAAAATCAATCGATATTTGCCCTACAGTGTATTTAAGTGAGCCCTGAGTAAGTCTAATTTTAGTTATGCGTGNATCAATCGATATTTGCCCTACAGTGTATTTAAGTGAGCCCTGAGTAAGTCTAATTTTAGTTATGCGTGATTTTCTCAACATGTTAATTTAATAATAATTTCTTATATATGAGTTTTATCGTACAATGATGTTATATAGCAGTATTTAATGTTTCCAATCTGTTAGCCAAACGCAGAAATATTAATAGTTGAAAATTATTACNTGATGTTATATAGCAGTATTTAATGTTTCCAATCTGTTAGCCAAACGCAGAAATATTAATAGTTGAAAATTATTACTAAATAATTGGATTTTATAAATGGAATTTGGGTTCTTAGATTGATGATAGACAGCAACTAACCACACAATTGAAAATTATTAAGAATTCTCCAGCTTTTATGTAAATGGGCATATTTAAAATGCGGTATTTAATTTTGTAGGCCTATCGTTTCTTATTTTCTTCCAGCAATAAAAGATTTGCCTTCAAAAAAAANAAATGCGGTATTTAATTTTGTAGGCCTATCGTTTCTTATTTTCTTCCAGCAATAAAAGATTTGCCTTCAAAAAAAATAAATTACACTTGTAAAATTACAAAAATGAGGCACTTGTGTTTAATTTGCAAATTCATCTTACTCAAATGACCCTTTCCAGAAAATGAAACTCTCGTGCTACATTTGCAAATATTTCTCACTCAAAATTACGTTTCAAAATATGANTACCCTTTCCAGAAAATGAAACTCTCGTGCTACATTTGCAAATATTTCTCACTCAAAATTACGTTTCAAAATATGATACACGAAGACATCATACGAATAAATCGTGTAGTGTCGTCAAGTACCTGCTTTGACTGCAAAATCAAAACTGTCGATATGGAGAAATCTTTGGAATGTGGCATACGTAAATTTTATGAGATGCCACCAAGTGCTGTATTAAAGATAATAAGCCAAACCATGCCCTCTACCATGCCCTATAAAACCATATTTGCCATTGTCAGCACAGCTATAACCTGATGTGTTTATTGCTAAGCATTATATCAGATGAAAAAAAAAACATCTTTCAGTAATTAAAAGGACATGGTCTTGACAAGTTATGTGAAAAACAANCATTATATCAGATGAAAAAAAAAACATCTTTCAGTAATTAAAAGGACATGGTCTTGACAAGTTATGTGAAAAACAATGCACCTAGCCTCTACCTGAAATACTAGCAATCACCGGTGAAAATCATTACGCATACAAGTATAATAACTCCCACANCGCACCTAGCCTCTACCTGAAATACTAGCAATCACCGGTGAAAATCATTACGCATACAAGTATAATAACTCCCACAGCGCCCTGCATCCCAAGGTCATGACGTGCCCGTAGTCGCCTTTCATGATATAGGCTGTTCACGGTAAGTGAGCAATTTTGAGACCCTAGTTGCATTTTCCTATCAGCCAGTGTTTACCTTCCACCACTTTTTAAAATAAATATTGACATGTAAGTAATAAACACAGTGTTTATATTTCACCGGATACGAAAGTTAACGTTTAAGGCTGCAATAAAATGTATTTATTGAATATTATTTCAAATGAGAGGTCTTCCGAAAGTGCTCATTTTACCGTGAATAACCTATACCANAAATGTATTTATTGAATATTATTTCAAATGAGAGGTCTTCCGAAAGTGCTCATTTTACCGTGAATAACCTATACCAGAGTCGGCACAGCTACTGTAGGACGCAGCCTCGCCAGAGAGCTGTTAATTTTTTCAGACTATTTCTTGTCGTTAAACTTTCACGAAACTCTCCCGCTCTAGGCATTTCCCCTGATGCACAGCGTAAGGACAGAGGCAGATGAAGGAAGAACAGGGCGGCGTCACATTAAATAACTTAGGTATTTACACCGGTGGAAAGAGAAAGATAGTAGAGGACAGAGAGCACGAGAGGTAACAAAGACAAAGCAGATTAGGAAGAAAAAAAAAGTGCTACACTGTACGGCGACTAGAATATTTTTGCCACAAAACAAAATCGTTTTTTTTTTGACGGATCAACGATTGGGCGGAAGAGAGAACGCTTGACAAATACTGGGAACGTCTAGCATTAATATGATGTGATGGTCTGAAATAAAGGAGAATGTGAAACACCTGCGTGGTACCTGTCGGGAGACATTGTGCGTTAAGACGTGAGTGTACTTATAGAGCACTACTCCTTTCAAAGTCTAAAGTGACAGCTGATTCCGATGGAAAATATAGGAAATTTGTCAAACTACTAGAAAGTCCGAGGCGGAAGAAGTATAAATGGAGCAACCGACGTCGGTCTACCGGACTGAAGACACCAGATTATGTTGGCGAAATGATATTCCTAGCTTCTCCAAAATGGTTTCCATACTATACTCTGAGTAAGGCCCAGTGAACTTGTGACCTTCAACGTACATCCGTTATACATATATAAACAATTAAAAAAAATCGCTTTATTGAAAATAAATATTTTGGACCTATTGCAGATTGCCGTACTTATATTTTGGCTCGGTTATTAATAATGTGGAAATTATTTTTGGGCACGAAATTTAGTATTTGTCGGTGGCAATACTCAATTGCCACAACAATTGCTATGGCCGGATGAAAACTTGACATTTTTTTCATGGGTGATTTACATAGTGATATTGGAACTGGTATATATTTAATGCATGTGATTCTCAACAAAATAAAAATCTCTGAACAAATTCTCCATGAGCATAAAGTCTTTTGAAAGTTTCAAGTATCTTAGAGAGCAATAACATTGTTACAAGTATTGCTTCAGTGCAGTAACAAATTAACACAAACATTGTATGGTATTGATATGTATTCATGCATTATAATTCATTATTCTTGTACCCGATTAACAAAATATGTAAATAACCTATATTCTAATTTGATTTTAAGGCATTAAGTAAATGGTCAAAGTAAAACATTTTCCAAAAGCTTAATGAATTAGAAATATCACGGTTTCTCTTAGCGAGTTGACGTGCTGTTTTTCTCATCACGTGTATAAAGCGGGCATGTTTTTATAAAATGAATGTAAATTATCTGAGAATGCTGTATCTTTATGCTCGAAATGCTGTGTTAATAAAGATGTCAAATTCAGTCGCTGATATTTTTTTTTACTTGTTTTCATGGCTTAAAAACCCTTGTCGAAAGGATGGCGATACATAACAAAAGAAACTACTGCAAGTAAATACTAGTGCATACACGTGCGATGATTTCGTAATGTGCAGGTATTTCACAATTTATTTTATTTGACCGCGGCAAACGTCCATTAAGACTTTTAAAGTGNTTACAGTCAAATACGAAAATGTGTTAATTTAATCTCATTTTCACGCCATTTACCTCGCAGATTAAACTTTTTGTATGCGTGTTTGTCTGTGCACCACCGGTTTGCGGTGCGGAAGGTTCTAGGTTCGAATTCCAGGTATGGCATGGGTGTTAGTTTAAGTTAGGTCATAAGTTAGTTTGTATACCGTCCCCTGATAAGGCTTCAGGCATAACACCGAGAGACGTTAATAAGTTCTTTCCAATCCAATCCAATGTACACTCGACAGGTAAAAACATTCACGGTCCTTTTTGACTAAGCTGCACTATAATAAAAGTACAATTTTAAGAACAAATTTAAGAACAGAGAATAAACATGTTTACGCTTATACTTATAATGGATCCTTACGGAATTCACACACGAACAACACGAACATGTAATTATAAACAAACAGAATGTCACATACCTAGAAAAACACTCTAAGGAACAATTTTTTATCGCAATACCGTAGCATTTTATGTATTCCATTAGCCTGCACCTACCAAGATGGCGGAATGAGTATGAGGAGAGGGGTGTGTGGGGAACCTCCGAAAATTTAAGATTAAAAACATTTTCAATAAATTTTTAAATAAATTAAAAATAATTTTAAAACAATTTTCAATACTTTTTAAATTATTTTAGTATAATTATTTTATAAATTTTCTGAATTTTCTGATTTTTTTTTCGAATTTTTGGTTTTAAAGGACAAGGTCACCTGGATTCAATATGGCCGCCGGCCGACCTAAATGACAGAGTACGAACATCTCCGACGCTCCGATCCCAGGTCCCGATGTGCCTAAGTCCCCATAATCCCTCTAATTTAACGTTCCCTTCAATCCTCTTGGATGCTGGCTGCTCCTCTCTATCGGGGATATTAACGCCTCGGCCAAAATCTCGGGAGGTAAGTTGAAGCAGTTAATTAACATACGGGCCGGGGGTAATGGAGAAAAGAGAATTTTAAATACGATGTTCCTGGCCGTGCCCNACGTTCCCTTCAATCCTCTTGGATGCTGGCTGCTCCTCTCTATCGGGGATATTAACGCCTCGGCCAAAATCTCGGGAGGTAAGTTGAAGCAGTTAATTAACATACGGGCCGGGGGTAATGGAGAAAAGAGAATTTTAAATACGATGTTCCTGGCCGTGCCCATATATATATATAACTGTGATGGTGCGCTCTGCTAATATTAACACTGGAGAATTTACTTTCCTCCGGGAAGTAACGTTACGTACCCGCTGTTAAACTGCACAGTGACGCATTTAGCTGCTAATACTGGAAATCTGAAATCCGACATTACATTTACCCCACGATAAAGTATGAACAATAACTGGATAACGAAAGAAGGAAATTGGGAAGGAAATCTTCTACACTAACTAGAACATGCAAACGAGAATGTCAATTAAAATCATTGATGGCACGATCAGGCTACAAACATTTTATGTGCGATGTACTGTACCGCCTAAAATCTTGCAAAATTCTCGTTTAAAAATTTCTTTTTTCAAAATTTAAAATTTTTTGACACTTATTGCCACTTACTAGCCCTAATGTTCATACGGAGCTTATATAAAGTGGTAATTTCAGACGTATGCTAGCACGTATGTTGGGGTTTTCCACTTTTATTTACTCAAAAGCGCTGTAAATCTGTGAATGGCTAAATGTTACCAAACACACAATCATCTCCATAGCACTACTACTTCAGTTTAATTACTCTTAGCTAAGAAGAAAATACTGCCACTTATTAAAATAGTTTTTTCCTCAGATTATTATAATGTCAACATTACCAGGTATCAGAATCCGTACCAACTTACATCGCCATGTTGATCGCATGTTTACGAGTTTGATGTCCATTCATATTACGTACTTCAAAATACAACACAGTCAAATAATACTAAATATTAAAATTTTAAAGAACTGTTTAAAAAGTATTGGGCTTTTTGCGGCAATTTTAAAAATAAAGAATATAATTGACATACTTTATTCTACTGTGCTAGCGCTGTGGTAAAGTCGTAGACCATATTTGTGCTGACCTTATTGGCATGAGTTTAAAGGTTCAGGGATTTTAAAATTTCTGAATGAGGATCATAATTTGATATTAAGAAATAGCTGTGCATTGTGCGAGGTAATATAAATCAAAAGAATATTTAAAAAAAAAACTCAGTTACATTCGCAATATCATATTGATAGGTTGGAAATACATCGGAAGGAATTCAAATTTTTATTTATACAATTACTATGAAGATGATTTATATTTCGGGTGAGCCAAACACTCGTCTGTGCAAGCGTCGAGTGTACTCAGTCAGTACGCTGGTTATTGCCGTGAATCTTTCATTGCGTATCGCATAGCTACTGGTATACCGACTAGTGTGCCAGGCCTTATGGAAGCTTGTACAAGAGCATGTACGGAAAGAGATAAAGTGTAATGTCAGCTTAAGTAATTCGTCCATAAAGTTTGCCTACAAATTAAAATTTTTACAGTACCGTTATAATACAACAGTAGAAATATAAGAAAACACAATAATGTGTTTAATACCGGCCCTGTCTAAACAACTTAATTTTGTAGCACTTACCGTTTAGAAGTGCTCCACATTTTCGTAAGAGAATATACAAGCGACACATTATTATTTGCAAATGGTGAAGAATTGTTTATTCGTGTAACAAATAAATTTGTTTCTGCAATGTAAGATGTGCAATACTAAAATGTGGTTTTATTTGAATGTGATTATATTCTTTAAAATGTTTCAAGTATATAAACAATTTTTTGTATTACCACCGTACTGTAATATAGATTGTAATCGTATTGGGTATTAATCCTAAAGGCCAATTTAAACGACGGAGCATTTTACGTTGTATTCCCGTGATTTGTTCGGAGCACACAAATACTTCGTTTCTCGTAAGAAAACCGCCTCGTTCAACACTAGAGAAATGTAATTTTTTCTCTTTGCAATGTCAATATCCATTAGTAAAACATCATGTTTTTCTCTACCAAACACACATTCCTAGAACCAAGTAAAGTAATATATATTTTTCAGTCAAAGAGTCCGTGCGGAAAAATTTAAGTTTCTTTCCACCACCTTCCATTTGCCCCATCGTTTCAAGTTGAAAGGTTCAACCATGCGTAAAACTCCTTTCTGCTGCAGAGAAGTACAGATATTCTACCTCCGCATTAACCACTGTTGGCGAATATCCTTTCCCAATCTTCTCAAGTCTTATTATTTACACACTGGCTCAAATTATACGATACGCCACATTCTATTTTGTATAGCCTTATTTAATAATTTCAAAACACTTGAATTTTTCTGCCTAGCAAAGTTAACCATAAAAAGAATGAGTCAAAAGACGAACTTGCACACAAAACGGACGAGAGCATACAATTCCATGAGCATGCGGGTGTCNTATAGCCTTATTTAATAATTTCAAAACACTTGAATTTTTCTGCCTAGCAAAGTTAACCATAAAAAGAATGAGTCAAAGACGAACTTGCACACAAAACGGAAGAGAGCATACAATTCCATGACCATGCGGGTGTCTTGTATAAATTCGCACACTGGGAACATGCATACACATTGGTGGATTTAATGCTGATTTTAAAAGGAATACATATACTTAATGTCGTAAACAAGGTATGTATTATCCGTTAAGTGATATATCTTGTTTCTTGTTTCGTTGTAGTTAAAGTTTTTGATCTGCAAGGGATAACCTTGAATTGGCCATTATTATATATGCACGTAAAAAGAGAGCGAGAGAGAGAGAGAGAGAGAGAGCGAGAGAGAGAAACCGTGAAANAGAGAGAGAGAGAGAGAGAGCGAGAGAGAGAAACCGTGAAAATGATTTTTATTTGAAGTTACAAATTATTTTGTGGGGTGGCAAAGGGGTAGGGGTATATCTTGTTTCAGATTAATTTTCTTCTCAGAAATGAACGCGGACGTAATAATTTCCTTCGAGCGTTTCGCTGGCAGCATTAATCATAACCAGTGTTGGCGGTGGATCAATGAGGCTGAGCCTACGCACTGAAAATACGTTTCCTTGCCGTGCTTTCCCATTGCACAGCGGCATGCGGCAATTGCCACAAGGTCTGTTAGCACTTTGCGAAAATGCTTAGTTTATAGAATACTACAGAAGTAACGACGAAGCAGCAAAATATTTTCTACTACTGTACTTATTTTCTTTCCCCGTAGCTAGGTGTAGTATATTCCCGGCATCTTCACACTTTAAGAATAAAACCTTTGACAAATCACGCAACGGATATGTTCTGTTGATNTTTGAAGTTACAAATTATTTTGTGGGGTGGCAAAGGGGTAGGGGTATATCTTGTTTCAGATTAATTTTCTTCTCAGGAATCAACGCGGACGTAATAATTTCCTTCGAGCGTTTCGCTGGCAGCATTAATCATAACCAGGGTTGGCGGTGGATCAATGAGGCTGAGCCTACACGCTGAAAATACGTTTCCTTGCCGTGCTTTCCCATTGCACAGCGGCGTGCGGCAATTGCCACAAGGTCTGTTAGCACTTTACGAAAATGCTTAGTTTACAGAATAGTACAGAAGTAACGACGAAGCAGCAAAATATTTTCTACTACTGTACTTATTTTCTTTCCCCGTAGCTAGGTATAGTATATTCCCGGCATCTTCACACTTTAAGAATAAAACCTTTGACAAATCACGCAACGGATATGTTCTGTTGATTTGTAAATAAATCATATATCTCAAGAGTTTCATATTCCCATTAACTTCAGAAATTCGTCATTTTTGGTTAAATAAAACTTTTACATATATTTTTTCTTCTAAAGACATTATGCACTATAAAAATAGTGAAAATATCTATGCTGGTAGTATGAAGTAAGAAATACTACTTGTGTTGAATAATAATGTGTTTATTACTTTTTAACGATATTTATACGGTAAATTTTTCTAGGCGCCCTATTTTAGTTACCAGTAAAGAACAGTTGGAAACACAACTCACCATTTTATACTAAAATATTTATTTTTTTATTGCGGAGTATAAAACTATGGTTCTTTGTTTTCTCCTTGATGTTTACATCCAAAACTGTAAACGTGTGGCGGAAGGATACAGTACTTAGTACAACTTCAGCAGGTTTCCGGGAAATTGGAATAAGGAATAAACTATAGCCTTAAAATCGCTTCTGTGTACTGGCCGTGTTATCCAAATATCTAAATACTAGTGAACGCTCCTTCTCCTTCTAAGAGGGTAAAAAAATACGTGCTACTATGGCGTACTAGGGAAAAAGATAGTGATCGGCACTTGACGGCGAGGTTTTCAGCGCCGGTGACGGTGAAGTGAGGTGAATATGCAGCAGCAGGGGAATGTAAGGGCAGGGGAAGCGGGAGTTCCCCGAGAAAACCCGCGGACCGAACGGCAACGCCCACCACGTTTCCCGCGTGCGAAAACTTGTGACCCCGCCGGGAATCGAAACTGGTTCGCCTTGGAGGGAGGCGAGAACTCTTAGTACTACACTACCGCAGCAACTTGTGTGTGCTAGAGGTTGCATGGGAAACAGATTGAGCAATACGCAGTGCATGTTCTTTGCTTTGCCACACGATGGCGTTGAGAGCAAATAAAAATGACAATAACGCGAAATGAGATGGTCTGTGGTAATATCGATTCGTCCCAAATGACCGACTCACTACGGCATGATGCTCAATGGTCACGAAGAAGTAACTTAACACGGATTTCAAAATAGCTCAGTTTTATCGCGAACAAGCTCGGCTGAAGTTACAGTACACTGTCCGGTTTCACCGCCTTGTAAGACTTGCGTGAGAAAGATTACATTTTTAAGGTGCGTTGTGCTTTAGCCAAGATGTTCTGTCATGAAGCCTCCCGCTCTCTTTAAAGAAACGTGCAAAAAGACGGAATAAAGTTGTTCTTTAATGTTTTAGGCCAGGCCAGGTCCCCAGGGAGATTAAGAAACTTGTTAGCGAGGAAGCAAAAACGAGAGTAATTATTCTTGCATGTTTTCAGCACGTTTATTGCATTTTAAATGTGATTTAAAAAATATAAATAACGGNACGAGAGTAATTATTCTTGCATGTTTTCAGCACGTTTATTGCATTTTAAATGTGATTTAAAAAATATAAATAACGGAGATATAATTAATGAAATTTTTATTTTCCGTTGAAGTTTTCATTTAATTCTGTTTTCTTTCGAGAATTTCAAAGATTACATTCTATTTCTATTTTATGTTTTATTTTGTGACAATAGGCTTGGTATTCCTGATGTTTGTCAAGGTTGTAAGATGACATCATCATATGTTATACAATTTTGTATACTCTATATGTACATAAACATTCAATATTAAAGTGCAAAGATTCGGGCGACTCTTAGCATCGAGGTCTTGAGAGCTGATAATGCTGAAGTAAAGTGAGTATGGAGTAGTGCAAGAATGCAAGAGCGGGCGAAACAGGAGATCCCCAACCAAGAAAACCCGCCGACCAGCGGCATCGTCCAGCACACGATTACCACATGCGAAAATCCGGGAGTGACCCCGCCGGGAATCGAACCCTATTCGCCTAGGAAGAAGGCGAGCAGTCTGACCACTACAGCACCGCGGCCCCGATCAGTTTTAAATCCCACATCTCTAAAATTAAATATGAAATAATAGAAATATTAAAATAAATTATTACTCATTACGTGAAACTTCTTTGATTATAATCGATTTGCATACTATATACATAGGTAAGTAAAATCTAAAACTGTATATAGGTTAGAATAAAAATCAAACGTTATCAACAAGAAAAAACGTATTTATGTCTTTCGTGTTGATTAGGAACTGGGTATATTAGAAAAAAATAAAACCTGAGCAGCTAACTGCCATGGTGCGGTTGGGTTAAACCAGTCTTACAGCCTAAAGAATCCTGAGTTCATATTCGGTTAAGGCATACATGTGTCCGATTTTATATTCAAATTAATATTTATTTTACTGGTTAAGCTTCTCCAGATAGATTCAATGGTAAAACACGGACTTTAATAAGCAACAAAGAGTTAAAAAAATCAACTGTGCCCCATACCGCATTTAACTCGCAAAAATTTCCAATAAACCTCGATTGCGTAGTTTTTTAATTGAGCTTGAACTCGCCAGATCAAGGTCATTTCAAAAAGACTGGAATTTTAAGGCTGCAATGTCGGTTTTGACCAACCACCAAGGATGCTGGAAGGAGAGAAATTGATGTGGTTTTTTGGAAAAAATTATTCTTGCAGCAAGAAAGACGAGTTGCGAAGTTCGTGCAGAGGAAAGGGGCACCGGTGCCCCAAAAAATCTCAGTAGAGACATTCGCCAAGTACTGAATGTCGGTCCACCCCTTTTTTTCTGTTTCCTAGGAATTAAAAAAGTAAAACGCAGAAAAGCTACATTATAAAAACCGGATACAAAGAAGACTACTTCAACTTTCTTTGCTGGTATTAACGGCAAACAATTCGTTCATTTTCATATCACCTTAACTTTTACGGTCATTCTACAATTGATCGTCGTGTGTCCTTTCGGTATACGTAAAAGTTAACGTTGCCGCATAATTAATGGACTCATCATGCGTCTATCAAGGCAGATACGGTTCACGGCTAAAAGAGCGCTTTTGAAATGAACCTTTGAAAAGTGTCACTGCCCGGCCTGAATATATTTTAACGGGTATACTGACTGACAAGCGCTCAGTTAAGTTGGCAATGACGGAGGTAAAGTTTTTCCATGACATAATGTTGAATTGAAATTATTAGGGTTAACATTTGTGAATACTAATATATATATAATTTTATATTAAATTATTTGATTAGGTGAAAAAAGCTAAAATGAAATTATTTGATTAGGTGAAGCAAGAAAAAATGAAATTATTTGATTAGAGTGAAGAAAGCTAAAATGAAATTATTTGATTAGGGTGAAAAAGCTAAAATGAAATTATTTGATTAGAGTGAAGAAAGCTAAAATGAAATTATTTGATTAGGGTGAAAAAGCTAAAATGAAATTATTTGATTAGGGTCAAGAAAGCTAAAATGAAATTATTTGATTAGGGTGAAAAAGCTAAAATGAAATTATTTGATTAGGTGAAGAAAGAANCAAGAAAGCTAAAATGAAATTATTTGATTAGGGTGAAAAAGCTAAAATGAAATTATTTGATTAGGTGAAGAAAGAAAAAAATCTATGTATATATACTTTTCTTTTTTGCTTTTGGTTTTTACAATGCATGCAAGTGAAGGAATTAGCAANGAAAAAAATCTATGTATATATACTTTTCTTTTTTGCTTTTGGTTTTTACAATGCATGCAAGTGAAGGAATTAGCAAATTTCGAAATATTGACTAATCTAATAATTTTACAGTTTCACTTGACCGACGCATGAATGAAGTGATTGGCCCCTGAGAGGGCCAATATTTCATGCACCACGTGCATGCAACTAGATCTTAACCAAGGCTTTCAAAAATGCTCAGTTTCCCGTGAACAGTCTATACACTGCGAAATTGCGGAAACTTAGTAAATAACTATAAACTTTCAATTTAAAAGTTTGTCACAGGTTAATAATTCCAGGCGTTGCGACAAAGATATTTCTTTTTCTTTGGAAACTTTACTTGTGTCAATATAACGCTCGTCACTTCTAAGAACCATTNTTGCGACAAAGATATTTCTTTTTCTTTGGAAACTTTACTTGTGTCAATATAACGCTCGTCACTTCTAAGAACCATTCAAATATGTTTACACTTGATTTTCTTTGGCAGAAGCTTTTTATGAGATTACGGAATATTGTCTCAACAACGAATTATGTCTCCCACTCGGGAGGGCTTTCCCCTTATCGGGCGGCTTTTTCTGCTATGTAAAATGTTAAAGTGATCATATAAAACACTTCCTGTGCAATGCCCTGNTTGCGACAAAGATATTTCTTTTTCTTTGGAAACTTTACTTGTGTCAATATAACGCTCGTCACTTCTAAGAACCATTAAAATATGTTTACACTTGATTTTCTTTGGCAGAAGCTTTTTATGAGATTACGGAATATTGTCTCAACAACGAATTATGTCTCCCACTCGGGAGGGCTTTCCCCTTATCGGGCGGCTTTTTCTGCTATGTAAAATGTTAAAGTGATCATATAAAACACTTCCTGTGCAATGCCCTGTATATTGAACACTGTGATTAAAAGGGTTAATCCGAATTCCCCCCCCCCTTTTTCCCCTTTTTTCCCACCCACCACCCAAAAAATGGGAGTCAACCAATTAAACTATTGTACTCTTACTTAGTTGTTAAGATTTTAAACTACGTGCTTTCTTTCTAAAATTTACTGGCATAATTACTGCCAAAGCACTATTAAATTTTTACGTCAAATTATGTAAATGTTTCGTAATTGAATTTTTCAAACAGTTATTTTCGAAAGTTGTGAAGCAACGGTGGTTCATCAGAGCTTGGAAATTAAAACTGTATATTTACGTGTATTTAAGAGGTTATTAAGAAACGAAAATATATTGGTGGCTTTGACTGCTGAACCCCTAATGATCAGGGCGTGTGGGAGAGGTGTTGCAAAGAACAGTCGGCGCTGGACACATTCTTTTACAGGCTCTGGTAAAGGAACACTTATAAGTACAGAAATGGAACAGCTGATTCTACCGCGAACTCAGGCCACGCACGCCATAAAATGGCGTCACCGGCCAGCAAAATTATGGAGCGACGTTCGCCAATCAGCGCCTGGTGAAATACTCGTCAGCCGGCAGTACAGCCAATAGGGAACCTGTCGCGGTGTGCTGTAGCCAATGAGACGCAAGGCCCGTTCCCAGAGCGTCGCGCAAAAAATCAGATGATAGGTACGCCCACATAAATGCAACAGCAGTGTCATATAGTTTTTGTGTACTTCTGTGATCTGTACTCTACCTTCAGCTGTCCGCTGGCAGAAGAAATTGGCATAGCTGTTAATGACCATCTGAAAGTTATTTTTATTGCCGTCCAACGATCAAAATGGGATCGCACAGAATGGGTAAAAATGGCACCGTTGCAAGTGCACGGCAACGTCATTTTCACGCACAGTTCTTCGTCGCGCTTCGTTTAGTCAACAGTGGATTGGAAATAATCTACCCTATGTCTTGGACGGAATGCGATCCATAAGTATATTACAGGTGAAAATAAGGCACGATACAAATAAGCGTCTTAGCTAATTATACGAGATTAATTTACGACGAATGGGACACACCACACAAGATACTATTTCCACATAGCTGCGAAGGCCAACTGTGTTAGATTTATGAATGTTTATTAATCAGGCTCCCAGCGTCGTCTGTTAAATTTATTACCCGACAGTATGAAAGGGAGGTAAAGAGGAGTATGTTCGGAACTACCGCAGAAATGTACGGCAGAAGATAACTCTTGATTGGATGAACTGGAAGGAGAACGCCAGTCGATGGTCATTTGTAATCTGCTTGTCGAAGGGCAGGAAAAAGAAATAACAGATAATTTTTAGCAGGGTGCCAGCTTCTATCAATCGCTATCCATCCCGAACAAATCGATACAATCGGAGAAATAATGGTTTTTATTTACGTAATGCTACGAAGAGTTAAAAGCTAAGCAAAATAACGAGAAGAAAGATATTAACACTGCATCGAAATGGTTTTAAATTGTAAATGTATCAAAATAAAAGAGAATTATGCATATACCTTACGCACTATATCAAGGGACCTTTAAGGGATTTATAGGACCACGGTGGCCGAGTGGTTAGACTGCTCACATCCCACCAAGGTGAATCTGGTTCAATCCCCGGTCGGTTCACTACGAATTTTCGCAATTGGGAATCGTGCTGGACGATGCCGGTGGTCGGTGGGTTTTCTCCGGGATCTCCCGATTCCCCTGCCATTTCATTCCGGCGCTACTCCATACTCACCTCACTTCACCCTCATCGGATCTAAAGACTCCAATGTTAAGAGCCGCCCAAATCTCTTCACTCACTCACTTTAAGTGGTTTAATCTTAAACAGGGAAATTGCTCTATCAAGCTAGATATAATTATAAGACACCACATGTCACAAAAACGTAGATGCCAAACACGTCAGTAAGTTGCAGTGAGTTTGTTAGAAAATCCGGGAGTGACCCCGCCGGGAATCGAACCCGATTCACCTAGGTAAGAGGCGAGTAGTCTAACGACTACACCACCGCAACCCCTTAGAAGCTGAGAAAAATAAATAAAATATATTACCCAAACAGAGCCAAAACACACAATACCTCAATGGTACAGACAAACATTACTCGTTTGTTATTCGGTAAAATAGCTAAACGCTTGAAAATGTGATAATGATATTCGTGTTCCTTTGTAGAACCCAGTGTCGCCAGAGGAGAGTTTCATTTCCCTCAAGTGCTTAGTAAGCCGATGGCGGGCGTAATCTCGTGGAATATTGTCCCAGCATCATTAAACCGACTGGAAGCTACTCAGCACTTGCGATTATGAAGCCGAGGGCTGTAGTCCCACCTGATCCCGTTCTCCGTGCTTGTTCCGGAGTTCGCGANGGGGGGGGGGGGGAGCCGTGTTCTTGGGAGGGTGAACTCAAAAGGGTCGTCAAGCTTTCCAGGGACTCTCCGACGTTCTCTCCCCCCTGCACGGGCTGCAAGGAGGGACACGTTTACAAAGGAAATTTCCCCCCGCTTTGCGCCCGGTAGCACGCCGACCCTTCCGATCAAGCGTGGCAGTTTGAAACATTTCCAGCGCCACTCTAAAGCTGCGTCTAAAACGACTGAATGTTACGTCTAGAGTAAACTTTAGTCGTCTTCCTTCTTAGATACATCACTGATGAAATCCTTTCTTCAACAACTTTATTTTAACCAATTCAGATCCAATTTACACAATTGTGTATATACGCACGGTCTGTATTACACACTGTCAATCTCAGTGACTAATGATCTTAGCTGTGGGTAAATTCGCAAACCGTTCTACTGGTCTTAGGCTATATTAGGTTAACATAACTGTTGCCTAACATATAGTTTACCGCTCATTCGTTGTGACGATGACACAGGCGTTGTGTCAACTTAAGTACAGCATACATCACATTTTTTTTTGGTTTGCAACACCTGAAACCGTAAGTTAAATTGGGTCTGAAATAGTGGCGTGTGGTGAACTGTTGCAAGGCAGGCTGGTGCTTGCTCACTGCTGTACATTCTCGGTGCACGCAGCAGGAGCCAGTTACCACAGTGCAGCCCAGGGGAACTGAATGCATTCAGACCAATCACAAGCGAACAGCAAGAGACTCATTACACACCTGCTGGGGCGTCAGTTGCCGAGCTACGTGTTAGTGGTGGAAGTGTAAACTAGCAAGTNAGCAAGCAACAGGGTACAGCACAGCGCTAACGCCAGCTTACCTTGCAACAGTTTACCACACGCCACTGGTCTCAACGGGTTAAAAACATACGACACAGAGTAGATAAAACCACAGAAACGAAGTGGCGAGGCGGTTTCTTTGATGAGGACGTTTCCGTTCTCTGATTGGCTGAGCAAGACTCTGAAAACGGGCCTCGTGTTTGATTGGCTACTAAATTATACTTAAGGCACCTTATTGACTGGGATACCAGCTGGAGAGTGGGTTATATGGCTCTGATTACAGTTTAGGAAGTATACGAGAAGTTTTTTACAATGTAGCTGAACGCAGTTCATATGAAATATTTTATTTCATCCCGTAAAAATAAGCTTATATTGCAGTTAAGTAATAAAATACATCCAGCTGTTTGCAAAGTACCAAACGTTTCGAAAGAAATTAACATCTCTCTGTGTGTATTGCAGGAAGTTCATATTATGATATATGCACCAGTTGACTAATCTGTGACTTACGAAACTAACAATTTGTTAACAATATCCCTCAAATTTATGTACTAGTATGAAAACCAAAACGCCGTTATGCCTTTCCTTTAAAACAGTTTTTGGGCTGACACTGAATTTGGACCGTTAGATACCTGGATTGCATCCCGAATAAACCATGTGCGTGTGTGTCGTATTTGGCTGCAAATAAAATATGCAATGCAGCCGAGATTCAAGGCCGGAAATAATTATGGATTGGTTGTTTTGTACCAAATACTATTAAACGAAAACATTCTGTATGAATTTGAAGGTGTAATGTCACACTCGTACCTAGAGGAGTCATTTAGATTGTGAAATTTTTTTCACTCATACAAGGGCACTGTACAGCATACGGATTTCAGTTATCTTGTGTTGATATCTCTCGACTGCGAGCGTCCGTATTCGTGCAATCGGCTCGTCCGTATGAAACGTAAGTGATAAATTTAATATTGGTATTTAACGGTTTCATGAAAGTTAAATTTAAACAGCACTTTTGAAATCAATTTTTGACAAAAATCATTGCCAGTGACTGCAATTATTTTACCATATCTTCATTAATTCAACGAGGCTACCAAAGAGAGAGATTTGGGAGGCTCTTAACATCGAGGTATTGAGAGACAAGGCTATCAAAATGTTAAGATAACGGGCAAGTATCAGGAAGCCTCATATTAAGAAAACCCAACGGTTTTCCCCTGGCATGGAAATAAAAAACCTGGGAAAAAGTCCCCCCCCCCCCAACCCGGATTCAGAGAGAAATTACAGTAGGGATCGAACCAGCGACACCGAATGAGAGGATGGAATAATGCCATACTGCCAATCACAATAAGCTTTATTGTAATTATATTGTAACCTAAATAGTGTTTGAAGTACAAGCAGCAGAGCTCAAGAAAAATTAGGAAAAATACTGTAGTTGTATGTCTGAACATCTTAATTGGTGGGCGATATATTCAAATTATCTTTTCTTAAGAACAATGAGTGATAATTAGTGTTGTCATTAACAGTGATATTTTTAATTCATACGGGTATAAATACAGGCTTATTGCGATTATTTGGAAACATTATACAAGTTCTGCTTCAGATATACTTCTAGGTTCATTTTGTGTTCATTCACCAAAGGGTAAAGTTAAAATTGCAGGGCCCTTTCACTTTATTCATACGCCAATTAAGTGTAACTGCGAAATTGTTTTGAATGTAAATATGTTATCGATGCATATGAAAAAAATATTTCACTAAAATAAACTAACTGAATTTAATTTTAAACGTTATTCTTAAAACACGACTGGAACTCATTATACTGGAAACCAACTATACTTTTAATTAGGTCCATGGTAACGATGGTTTTTATTCACGGCTTAACGATAAAAAAAAAAGATCAGAGAGAACAAACTAACGAGTGCTTTGAACGATTTTTTCACTCTTATTTTAGGTATGAAGTAAACAAGTCCACGTGGGTAAGCCTTCTCTGATTAGTTCACGTTCAAACTATATCTTAACTCACATAAAAGAAGTTCGCGTCTTAAAAAACTTGTTTTACATATTACATATCAAAGTAATAATTATTCTTATTTTGCGTGATATATAAATTTCGCAATTGATTCTGTGTGTTTCCTTAGTGATTATTTCCCACGTTTTCATTCAAATATATTTAAAGCCGTTACCTGTAACATGCACATGTGCCATGTACGTTACCACAGTTCTGAATGGTCTGTACGACGCCATGAGCCCGATAGCAGAAGTAGTTTAAATGGCTTGTCAAGGACGTACCACATTTTGTTCACCTAGAATGGAATGTTTGGTTTGACCGTTCAAAAGTGGCAGAAAGGGAATTGTTTGGAATGGTTTTAATTACTTTTTTACAGAATCGTCCGATGTTGCCTTTGAAGCGAATAGTTGTATCAGTAGCTGAAATGTCTGGCGTGTCTGCTGTGAGTATTTTCCAATGCGCGATGCGAGTGTAAAGGGGCCGCGGTGGTGTAGTGGTCAGACTACTCTCCTCCCACCAAGGTGAAAAGGTTTCGATTCCCGGCGGGATCGCTCCCAGATTTTCGAACGTGAGAATCAAACCGTACGATGCCACTGGTCAGCGGGTTTTCTCCGGGATCACCCGTTTCTCCTGCTCTTGCATTCCGGCGCTGCTCCGTACTCCCCTCGTTTCACCCTCATCCGCTCCCCAGACCTCGATGTTAAGAGCCACCCAAATCTCTCCACCCCACTACACTGTTAGATGGAGATAAATTCGAAGGCTGCATCACAGAGTACTTGCCGATACGAAACGGTGTGGCGATTACTTAGATGTCTGCGTACCCATTCGCTGATTGGTCGGGCGAGGCTTTGGAAACGGGCCTTGCGTCTGATTGGCTACCGCCCTATTGGCTGGACTGAACGCTGGCGAGTAAGTTACCAGGCTCTGATTGGCGAACAGCGCTCCGACATGTTACTGGCTAGAGACGCCATCTTGCGTGCGGCTGGAGATCGCAGAGTATTTCACCTCTGTGTACTTTTACTACGTCACTGCATGAAGAAAGTAGACACAATGACGTTAAGATATGTGAAGTAGGTGGCAACGGGCACTGTGCTGGAAAAATATCGTAATTTCAGTATTAACCTCGTCACGAACTTATAGGAAAGTAATTAGAATTGCAAGCAAACAAGCAATAATGATGATGATGATGATTGCATGAGAGGTATTTTTATGAAATATTACTTGTATCAGCACATCAACATAGTTCAAGGAGCTACCAAACGTTGTGGTTCCTTGTGGATGGTTATGTCTGTTATTTTTAAATTGGAACGAAAGTATAGGCCAAAGCAGAATAGTTATCTTTTAAGGTAAATTATTATTATTCTTACTGCGGGGAGTGTTTTCTTAGGGCTTTTAATGAATGCAGTAAGGCTTGTGCAACCGTTAAACTGGATATGCGTGTATGCAGGGCGTAGAAATTCTTGACCTTTCTACCTGTTGTCTATGCAAGAGTGTCGCAAAACATTTGCTGTCTTTGAATATGGACCCTACCTCTTCGCGTCACAGCACGGCGCCATGTTAGAATTCACAGTCCTTTAAACACACGAGAATGGGTTATTTGCCCATTGGCTGTTGCCACATTCGTAGCTCGTTTTCCTGTTCAAATCGGTCACATGAAATGCAGCCATCAGAATGCTTATTGTTTACTGTTGATTCGGCGTTCTGTAGGGTCTNTGTTCAAATCGGTCACATGAAATGCAGCCATCAGAATGCTTATTGTTTACTGTTGATTCGGCGTTCTGTAGGGTCTCTCGCACAAACGGAGGTCCAACGACAAACGTGAAACTATAACATTTATGACGTCTACCCAGTTACAGAATTATATCGCGAAATGAGAGGGTTTTTTGGCGAGCTTAGCTTGTGTGTGAGAGAAAAAATACTGGCATTTTAATTATACCACAGACTAGTGTTACGAATATTGCATTCGCNTTTAGCTTGTGTGTGAGAGAAAAAATACTGGCATTTTAATTATACCACAGACTAGTGTTACGAATATTGCATTCGCATTCGCATTCGCATACGCGAATATTCACATGTTTTTAAATATTCGCATTTGCATTCGCGAATATTCACATGTTTTTTAATATTTGCATTCGCATTCGCAAAAAATTATGCGAATATGTAGCGAATGTATTTGGCAACGAAAAATGAAAATATTTATGAAATAATAAAAATATTATAAATCTTAGCAGTTGCATTGCTAAGGTATTTATATTTTAGTAAAAAGGTTTTAATTCGGGAACAGTTTTGATGTTACTCATTAGGTACAAACATACGCTTTTAATAATAATTTCTTCTTATTTATTTAAGCAAAAATCAAATTTAGGTTGGTATTTACCTAAACTTGCAAACTAAAATATCAATTGCATGAAAACAAAAATAAATTTCGAACTTATTAAACACAAAAAAATAGAGCTAAATATGTAACAGCATTTTTAATTAAACTAATCCACTTTAAACGAGATTTTTTATGAGAACACAAATGCAACTTGAAAGGTATCTAAATAATATTAAATCTACTAGAGATTTCTGTATCTAATCATATTGTACATTAAATCTACTACTTATANAAATAATATTAAATCTACTAGAGATTTCTGTATCTAATCATATTGTACATTAAATCTACTACTTATAAATAAAGTTTACAATATATTTTTTGAGAAAGGAAACTAAAACATTTCTTCTTTTTAATTAAAACAAAAAATAATCTTCTTCATATGAACATGTTTATTTTAACTTTGGTTCTAGTTATATTATTTTTAATACAACCATTTGACATTTCTTCTTGAATTCAAAATAATAATATATAAACTATAAAAAAATATAATTGTAATTAAGTTACAATTTAATTACCAAATATACTCCAGTAGTATAAGTAGGTTTCATAAAACACTTAGTAATTAAATTGTAGTAGAGGAATATTAAACTTCAAAAATAAAAGTTTTGATGCCTTTNTAAAACACTTAGTAATTAAATTGTAGTAGAGGAATATTAAACTTCAAAAATAAAAGTTTTGATGCCTTTTCTCCTTACAGCCTATTTCGGTGGGGTGTGTAAAGAAGACCTGCCCCTCTAAAAACTCTTTCGCTAGGTACACTGGTGGGTGGTGGTACTAAATATTGCCAGGCTATACGAGAAAGAATACCATACTTCTTATTATTCACCTTCCATCATGTAAGTGGGTCTACATCATTTTCCACACGTTTATCTATTAAATATTCATTGATAGTTTTTTTTAATCAAAACTTTTATAGGGTTTGGACTTTCATTTTATTCTTCTTCTTCACTTTCACTGGAATCCAACAGCAATTTCATGGTGTTTCTTAAAGATGTAGATTTCCCTGATAGACAGGCACTTGATCCAGAGGTTTCAATCCAATGATTAGTCATTCTGGCACGCTTAGGATTTGAACAAGAAGATAGGCTTAATTCATCGTTTCCAATGGATTCTAAAATAGTTTTTACAACATGATCTTTGGTTGAAGAATTTTTGAAAAATTTCACTTTGTATCTCGGGTCGATGAAAGTAGCCGTAGCAAACATTACGTCATTTTCCAAATGAGAAAATCTGCGATTTAAATCAATTTTAGAACAAGAATCGTGTTTCCGATGCATTNCATTACGTCATTTTCCAAATGAGAAAATCTGCGATTTAAATCAATTTTAGAACAAGAATCGTGTTTCCGATGCATTCGTCAGTCAGATCAAATTCATCAATTACCTTTTCCAAGGTGGCTAATAATGGAATTACTGAAGATATGGAAACATTGGCTGCACTTAGTTCTTTTGTAATTTCTTCAAAATGCCTGAGCAAAGTAATTCGTTTTTCCACAATTATACCCTCTTGGGAAGTTAGTTGTGAAATTTTGTAATTTTTGGAAGCATAAAGACATAACGNCATTACGTCATTTTCCAAATGAGAAAATCTGCGATTTAAATCAATTTTAGAACAAGAATCGTGTTTCCGATGCATTTGTCAGTCAGATCAAATTCATCAATTACCTTTTCCAAGGTGGCTAATAATGGAATTACTGAAGATATGGAAACATTGGCTGCACTTAGTTCTTTTGTAATTTCTTCAAAATGCCTGAGCAAAGTAATTAGTTTTTCCACAATTATACCCTCTTGGGAAGTTAGTTGTGAAATTTTGTAATTTTTGGAAGCATAAAGACATAACGNAGTTTTTCCACAATTATACCCTCTTGGGAAGTTAGTTGTGAAATTTTGTAATTTTTGGAAGCATAAAGACATAACGAATCTTTGTTTTTCAAAATGCGCTCCAACATATAAAAGTTGCTATTCCATCTTGTAACACACTCTTGTATAATCTTAAGCTTTGGTTGATTGAGTCTTTCTTGTAGAGCTGCAATTTCATCTTGAGCAATATTTGAGTGGTGAAAATGAGTTGCTATCTTTTTACATTTTGTAATCACTGCAATAACGGANTATTTGAGTGGTGAAAATGAGTTGCTATCTTTTTACATTTTGTAATCACTGCAATAACGGAATCTTGTGCCTTAAGCCCTTCATAAACAACTAGTTGAATTTGGTGTGATGAACAATCAATGTCTTTAATGAATAACAAGGAAATACCTTTTTTTCATGTCGGTACCACCATCCCTAACAATGCATTGCACTTTTTCTTTGGGTATTTCCCATAATGACAACAAGGTTTCAAGTTTTATAGCTATATTTTCACCAGTATGTCGGCCACCGTTAAATAGCTCTGCTTTTAACACAATCATTTTTCTTTCAAATTCTCTTGTTACGCCGTGAAATGTAAAACTCAGCAACAATATTGCTGAACAAGAATCAGACCAGATATCACTTGTAAACGCCATTTTTTTCAAATGATTTGATTAATTCCAAAACTATATCTTTTACCTTTCCGTAGAAATTCTCGCATATAAACGAAGTCAAATGTTGTCGAGTTTTTACATTATACGACGGACAAAGGTGGTTCATTTAATCTGAAAAATCCAACGCATTCCAGAAAACTAAAGGGTAAGTCCTCCAAAGCAATCATTTCGCTTATTAAATTGTCAATTTCCACAGACTTGGCGTTGTTATTATCTTACTTTTTAGTTTTTTCGACGCAATCAGTCAGACATTTGTTTTAGGTCGGTTTTAGTACATTGTCGCGAAGCGGACGCCAAAGCATTTGTTATAGAAGCATTCCGCTTTTCATTTTCCAGTTTTTTTTATCTCATTATACTCATTTTTATGCATACCTTCCATGTGATTTCTCATAGCATTAGTTGATCTTCCTTTGCACGAGTATTGTGTGTTACATATTTTGCAATTCACATTTTCAGCATCACATATTGCAAAATAAGTCTGAACTTCGCTAACATACGACTTACCCACGTTGAAATATCACTAATCACTTTCTAACAATTTAACAATGGTTTCTATAAAAAATTTTTTAAAAAAAAAAGGTAAGTAACCTCAAAATAAGTCTTTTACGAAAAAAATATTAGCAGCTAACTTCATTTAATGAGCGAGCAATCACGGTTTGTTTTCTTCGTGCAGTATTGGCTTCTTTCGGTTTAAACATGGCCGGTCCTAAACGTGCGGTCAAAATGTGAGTTCGTGGGCGCATACTTTGGGCGCCATATTGAAAAAGCCAATATTTGCATTCGCATTCTCATTTGCGAATATAGGAGATGAATATTCGCATTCGCGAATGCGTATGCGGGAAATCCAAAATTCGTAACGACACTACCACAGACGTAAATAGACTTTCTTTTATCACCTCGTTCGCCACATCCACCGATCTCCGAGCGTAGCAAATTCTTGCCCCCACTGCCGCTCGCTAAAGTAAAACTGGAACTGTGATTGATGAGCAGTTACTAAACCCCGAACTTCTTTGGTGGTTGATAATGATGATTTGTTTACGCAGACCCCTTGAAAAGGCCGTACGTGAGCCCACTTTAAACACCACGGATTAACTGAAAGAGACCTAGCACTTTCATCAGGCGGATGAACTGCAATACGGTTGTTACGAACACTTTCAACAATCGGGAAAATTGCAAAGCAAAATTAATCTCTTGCAACTAGCTTGATGCGAAGTATCTGTATGCGTCTACAAAGCGCTGAACATTTCATTAGCTACTGCTTGTTGAATTCGCCATGTCTCCACTTAACTTGTTGTTAATGGTTTACTGTGTTCACTGGTATGGTTATATTAATGCCCACCTATAAAACCGTGAACTAAATAAATATTAGTTATCAATTTGACAAGCCCATTCACATATTTTATGGACGAGCAGTATTTTGCATCACTGGAATATTCTTTGAGGGAGATATTTCTCATCATCTTATGCTTCTGACTTACCAGACTTCGGAATATAGTTTATTATGTGAGTTTGTGATGTATAAAAAGTAAGTAAATATGAATAAATGTTTATCTGATTGCATGCATGGCATAGAGGTACTGTGTCGAATGTGTTAACCTGTTAATAATTTATGAAACACACTCACGAAAAAAAAAACACGTATTCTAGGCTCTCCGTACACTCCTATAAATGTCTCCATATTCAAGAAATGTTTTTACAGAAACTTAGAGTTAAGATCCGGAAACGCACTCCGTAATAACTAAAAACGGAAACGATCTCCGTATACACAAAATACGGAACTTCTTCGTATTTCCTGTAGCTTATGTTTTTGGTAACGAAATATGCTGTGGTTACACAAAGAGCTCTTCACAGCTACGACCAGAAAATGAAAGTTAGGGATAACTGTATTTCGTAAACAAATTTCAAGGCTGGCTGTACTACAAAACACTTTAGCTTGTGTACGCTTTCGTGATTGGATTACTTTAACTGCATTGGCGCGTCTTAGGCGCCTTCCGGCGAATCACGGACGTTCAGTATCGTATATATACCAGCAAAAACCGATGTATGAGTACGAAACCATATGCCGTTGATATGAGGTCAGAATGTTCAATTTCAATTTTACTACATTCATCTTCGTTTATATGATGTCATTTCAACTGGATACGTTTACGTGAATATGCATAATAGTTATCAAAAAATATCTGAATGCGACTCGTTATTGTCAGTGTAAAATTTTGGGGTTACATATGTACGGAAATAACCAAACGACTTAAAAAATTTCAAAATATTTGGGGATTAAAATTATATTCATATTAATCTTTGATGAGTTAATTTTTAATACAAGAAAAATACGTATTGTTACTTGATTTTCTGTGCAATGGGTAATACAGTCAGACTACAACTCCTTGGAGAAATTAAAGAGAATTATCTGTATTGCTTGTACGGAAGCTCTTGTGAGATATGGCTTTATTTCAATAATTCTATCATATTGCAATAGCTAATCTTTGCAGTATTTTGAATAATGGAAAAGCTCCATAGTTACTATAAAATAATTTATTTCGATCCAATTGAAATGTAATTCAAAAGATTTGCACCAATTCAATAATTGTCTTCTGTTATAGACCACCTTGTTTTCTTTTTCTCATGGGTGCGAGTTATTCGTGATTAAACTCATGTTGAGTAACAATGGAAAGAAAAACACCGCACTTTTGAGAAACACATTTATAATTGGATGAGTTACGTTCTTGTTCTTTAATTTGGCAGAGCCTGTTTTTCTTGTCTGAACCACGGCGTAGGCAGTTAAATATTTTCGGTACAGAGCTCACAATTTGTATTTACTCTCCTGCAGAAAGAAAATTTATTACAACAATATGCTCAACGGGCCGCGTCACTTATCGCTTTCTCGGACACTTTCACCATATCACGGTTCGTTCAGCTGATTGGCTGGCCTGAGCACGAACAGTGCAGCCCCAACCGATTCCGAAGACGATCGAGAGATAGCTGATGGGGAATAAAATTAGATGGAGATGTAGCAGTTAAGGAGTGCAATGTTAGAAGTAGCGGGAGTATGCTAAGGATATCCACAGTTTGAAAGCAATGTCCGCCACGTCTCCACACGACGGAAAGCGTCCCGGGTGGGAACCGAACGCAGTACGCTATAGTTGGAGGTGTGTGTTTTGACCATTCCACAACTACTGCTTCTCGAGTCAGAAAACGAATTTTGATTATAGCAGTAACAAGTGATGATTAGAGACCTGAAAAATTCACGAATTCAATGGCCAGTAGGCTATACTCTATTGTCGTATGTAAAATAACGCAAGTATCACAGTTAATTGGTTGCTTGTTGTATTAGCGGAAGACGGTGATTCGGTCTGCATTTTATTGTGTGTTTGTTATTGGCTCAGAGTTGTCCAGGAGGTGTACACTAACGGGCGGGCCAATAGAATAAGCAATACAAATATACGAGGTTTTGAATTCAAGCTTGTCCCGAAATGAAACAGAGAATTTTTCAGGCCTCTGGTGATGATATAAGTGATCTGATGTTCATTACGCTACGATCAGTTCTGTTACTGTTATTCCTGAAATGCGAGATTGAAGAATAAGACGACGGTAGAATTATCTTATGCTACACCATTTACGAATTGTGTGGTATTTAAGTGACTTGTATACAATTATTTCGCTTTTGTATTTGTCATACTATTGATGTTCAAAAGATACCATGACAATTAACTGCAGTGTATTCCTGGGAATTACTAATATACAGAAAGTAGTATATATAGTAATCTCTCTTTTCTGCCTGTTTAAGTATTATATAAATTTGAGTTTTATATTTTTTATAAAATTCTTCTCATTTCAGGAATACGTTTTTGTACTTTAATTAGTTCCACTTTTTTCTGTGCGATTTTTAGCCACGTTTTCGATCAAGACCCTAACTTCACCTCAAACTTTATTTCTTTTACATTGTACAAGATAGTCGACTTTTTACGACCGAGAGAGCCATTTCTTGGTGGTCGCCACGCTAAAACGACGTCAGTAGATGTTATCAAGCGTTGAAAGTATACCTGAAAAGCATAAGGAGGTCGTCAGCAACATTGGCGACGTTCGCTTATAATGACCGTTTGCTGGATCATCCGACCGTGTTAGACCACGATGAAAATTTCAGTTATCTTGTAGCATAACATTTTGCAACGGCAATTTTTTTTTTTAACACATCATTATGGAGCCCAATTTAATTTCTTTGTTGTAATGAATGAGAAAATTAATTTTGTTCTTCTCTGTAAAATCTGATAAGGGCAAAAATTTTGGAAATGTGATTGTTCTGGCAAAATAAGTGCATAGTATGCAAAGTGCAAAGCAGTATATTCAGTTTATCGGTTCTGCTGCAAAACCGCGTAAATGTTAAAGAAATAATAATAGAAGTCAAGATCGTTTTCCTTTTAAAAAAATATAGTCAATAACTATTTAGAAAAATAAAATTGGCATTAGCGCAGTTTTTTGATCGTGAATCGCACTCTTTTTGCACATGCCAAAAAATTGAAGTTATTTTTTTCTCTTTTTTCTTTTAGCACAGTTACGATCAAGAAGTATATAAGGGTGTATTTAAAACTAAAACTGTTGATGGAGACCGTTTCACAATTGCCATTTGCTTGCCGGCCAATAAAAAAAGGAAGTTTTATACAACTGAAATTTTCTGATATTAGTAGTGTGATTATGAGTTAGTTACATCACTGAACGCTTCTGCGCACAGTTTTGACTACAGATGAGTTTGTTATGTAAGGGCGTGTCTGCGTTTTCTTCGCAAACAATATTAATGACCTCGTTGTTGTAAAGTTATTTCAGCGCATCTCCTCGAATACTGATCCAAGTAACATCTGTTAAAACACTGCTTCAAAATTGTATCTAGCTAGTTTTAATCTCAACACATGCGAGACAAACAGCTGTGGCGGCTGATAAGGCACATGCTACTACGACCAGAATTCCATTATATGATCGAAAAGAGTACTTATATCTATAATATTCAAATAATTAGTCGCTTATTTCAGCAAAGTTTAGGTGGTCAATTAATGCTCTGTTATGCTACGTTTACTAACTACAGAACACAATGTAACGATACCTAGAGTTTCTGTGGCGAGGGATTGGTTTTTACTATCAGACCGCAGACGACTGGCCAAAAATTCTCCGCCAGTATATATTTTACATGAATCGATTTGCCCGACTAGGTAGCCATTAATTTTGTAAAGGTGGCCAAGCTGTTAAAAACGTACAACTGGTATATATCGACACACTGCGATGTAAGTGCGTCGCTTTTGGCCATGAACTTCATATTGGAAAATAACTATGTTCCATCAGCCGAGGGCACTGATTGGTACTGTTTCCGGACGCACTGAGTAGCAAGTATTTACATAGTTTGCTACCCTCATGTCACAAAAGCAATATATTATTGGGAAAAATTATAATGTTAGACTTGCGCTGATCACTGTTAAACCTGTAACCGTTAGGTGTAATAGAATTTCCAGAAATTAAACAGAAAATAAAACTGACTCCACACTTTTCTGTATAATAACATTTTAAATTCACAACTGTGCCATTTTTTAACTTGAAAATTGTAAACTATCTTGCAGAAATAAGATAATTTACAATAAATAAACAATACCAGCAGGTACCTGAAGATATCTGTGTACTCACAAACAGAATTAAAAAAATAAATTTTAACTGCTTGATATATGTAAAATATTTAATATATATATATGTATATATATATATATATATATATATATATTTACCTGTGCATATACATATTCATTTTGGAAATATTTTTCTTCGAAGCATANTATATATATATATATATATATATATTTACCTGTGCATATACATATTCATTTTGGAAATATTTTTCTTCGAAGCATATTTTAAAACTAAACACAATAAAACTTTTTATTTTCCCTAGTTTACTATTCTGAAAGTGATACTACATTATTTAGTTACATGTTTTGTTCTGTTTTTCAAAGACAGGAAAAGTATGAGTTTTGCAAATATTCGTGCAGGAATTATTAAATGTAATGTTTGTTTGTTTCAAGTTTCTGTCTATTTATTGAGCAGTGCTTGGTAAAAATATAGCCTACATTTATGCGTTTTTCATTGCCCAATTAATTGTGTGTCCACTAAGAATGATAGGCTACTGATCCGTCTATCTCTGCGATNTTATGCGTTTTTCATTGCCCAATTAATTGTGTGTCCACTAAGAATGATAGGCTACTGATCCGTCTATCTCTGCGATAAAGGTTGTTCGCGGTAAACTGAGAAATTTTACAGCCCTGCTCAAGATCTACTTGTGTGCACATTATGTATTCTTGCACCGTATATAAAATTAACATTGCCGCAAAGCTGATCACTGAATTCATGTGTCGGTCAATTAAAACTCTGAAATAATTATGAAAATAAATATTTGGCAACTTTGCTAATTATTACACTCACATGCATTAAAAAACAGAAAACAAAACAAGTCATTTCAGTATTCACGGATGTTTACCTGACACTTTTAATTGAACGTTAAGATATGGAACTGCTTTCCCTCCGTTGTTACCAACTTTACTGGGCGCACGCCAGTCAGTATGCACGTTGACATACATGCAGGTAGGAACCGTGATATTTTTCAAAGGTTCATTTCAAAAGTGCTCAATTAACAGTGAACAGCCTATAGCTGGGAGACCTCAGGAAACAATCTCCAGTGAGGGCGGGCCACCGGAAAGGACATTCTTTCAAGGAATGTGTTAATTCCGCAAACATTTTGACTGCCGTTACCAACGTAAGGGTCACTCAAATGTTCCGCCTACCTGCAGCTATTTTGCACATCCAATTCCTCGAAACACGTTAGTCTTAAGGCCGACTCTTGCTCACTCGCCAATAGCCCCATCGCCTCTACGCGCNATCCAATTCCTCGAAACACGTTAGTCTTAAGGCCGACTCTTGCTCACTCGCCAATAGCCCCATCGCCTCTACGCGCAACGCACTCAAACGTCGCGCAGTCTTTGGCCGCTCGCCTCAACGTGACTTTAAGCGGCGACCCTATACAGAGTGTTCGGAAACTGAGTGCCCAAACTGCAGATATACTTTCTTTGGATTAATAGTAACACAAAACCCCTCTGCATTTATACCCGGAAACGTATTTTTGTATCAAATAATTATGTTAAAATTTGCGAATTACAACACCCGCAGAACAAGGCTGTTCGATCATGCGTGCAGGACAAGTTACACAGGTCGTAGGCGCGCGACACTAAACTAATGCATACGCAGAGTCGCGCGCCTACGTACTATGCAATTTATCCTACACACATGAATGCACCGCCTTATTTTCAAGGCATTGTACGCCGCACTTTTTGACAAAATTATTAGATATGAAAATACATTTCCGGATATATGTATATAGGACTTTTATGTTGCTATTAGTCCAAAGAAACTATGTCTGGAGTTTGGGCACTGAGTTTCCGAACATCCTACCTGTATAATTTCATCGAACGCGACTCTGTAGCAAAGTCTAATGCATGCCTCTATCGTAGTGCTGCGTGCATCCTGTTCGTATATTTTGAAATACAGCAGTTTGAAAAAAACTGTTTTCAGCTATTTTGAAGGGCATTGAAAACAATGTTTCAATGAGAGTGGTATTTTGAAAGTGCNTTGAAAAAAACTGTTTTCAGCTATTTTGAAGGGCATTGAAAACAATGTTTCAATGAGAGTGGTATTTTGAAAGTGCCATTCCGTCATCGTTTGTTATGTGGTTTCTTTTCGTATGCAAACCTATTGGAGGTTCGTTCAATAGTTTCGTCAAAACAAAGTTTTTATAAAACACTCTGCAGCGCATTCCAAGCGTTCGGTGGGCTACTGCCCCAGTGAGAGTGGGTGTTAGGATGTGATTGGGTGTACAGTTCCCCTACATTTATGGTTTATTTGTAACTGTTAAGATCTGACTTTAGAACTCTCAGCTCCCTAACTCTTTCAAATCCGAAATAATTACCTTTCGAAGTGTTGCAAATAAATGTTTTTATGCGTGGTGTACTTAAGCTGAAACAGTGCTTGCTCGGTTATTACAACCAATAAGCTGTAGCAAGAATTCCGCGTCAGTTTGCCGCAGGAAAGAACATTGGGCACACTGGGGAAAAAGTTTGGTTAAGTAAAATAAAGTTTGTTTTGGCGAAACCAAATTTATTGTTCGCGTAAGGAAAATTAAATATTTTGTTACTGAAAATATAATATTCAGTTATTCATATATGGTGTCCGCGGACTTGTAAGATTTGGTTGGCACAACTAAAGATTTGAGCGTCTCTAGTCTACGTACATCAAACAGTTTCGGTAATCATAATAAACAAAACGACAGCACNCAACTAAAGATTTGAGCGTCTCTAGTCTACGTACATCAAACAGTTTCGGTAATCATAATAAACAAAACGACAGCACGGCCGAATTTTGAACAGAGACCTTCCGCACCCGACCGCTATGCATTAGCAAATTCGACTAACATGACTGCTGGCTTGTTGGCTATGTTTACACGTACATGGTGTTCTAATATCAGCCTAGAACCAGTAATTAAACAAATGTTTTCAAGTTTTACTACTTTACATTTTGATCCTGTTGATCTTGTTTCATTTGAATTGTTTATACCCTTAGTGCATCAATTGATTCTTAATAACAGACACTGTCACTATCCTAATGTGTCGCGAAAATTGAAAGTGAACGCTCTAGCCGTATCTTCTAATGAACTGGACTACCATACAGCCAACCCGGTTCCAGTACTGGCCTAAGCTGACATTGTTGCCGCAACAGATTCTGTAATAATACTTCAGATTGTCCCAGGTAACCAAATACTTATTCACTTCTAATGAAATATTATTCTGACTACTTCTTTTTTGTTTATAGAATTTACTGTAATCAAATCGATTAGTTGAACATACTTATAAAATTTTTGTGTGTACTAATTACACATGGATTATGTCGGAACAGCCAACTAATTATTCGGCTCAACAAATTGATTTATTTGGTTCGAAGGGACGAATGCAGATGTTTGGGGCAACAGCAAATTAGTTGAGTGAACAAAATGTTGTTTATTCTAAACAAGTACTTATCAAGCAAATTTATTTGGTAACACTATCGCCAACAAAATCTTTTTGTCAGTGCTTCGGTGAGTACAATGCCGGCAAAGAAATGTGCACCCTGGTTATGAATTCTCCATGGCACACATTAACACTTACTGATTTCCATCCGTATTTTCTCGCATAAAATAACAAGTTCACGAATATGAATATTTAAAAAATAATTTACTGTGAAAACTAACTTTTAAATGGGACTCGTCCGTCTTAAAGCTGGAGTGTTTGACGAAATGATATACAGTTATATAACTATCTTATAAATCATCTATATGTGAAGGAAATTCCCACTCTCAGCAGACGAACTGTGTCATACTTGTATCGCCATGAAATAATGAACCTGGTTGACTGTAAAGAGCATAAGTAGGGTGCGTTTAAGTTCTAAAATAATTTTTCTCATACTTTATACTTACTTTTAGACAGAGAACGGGCTGTTACAATAATAGGATCAAATATTCTACAGATTTCGTGTTGTGATGGGGTCAGAGTTGGAAGCAATGATAATATATATACTATTAATAATATCACTAGACACCACAGCGTATCAGCGTAAATGATTTTGGGTATCTTTTACGTAGGCGAAGATTTTATTTTCTCTATTTTGTTCTCATAACTTGAAGAAAACGAATTTACTCTGCTAATAAATGTATATTAATCAAAGCTTGCACAAGTATTTATTTCATACGCAGAGAAAATGGAAAGAAAGCTATAGGTATAGAGTATTGTATACTGTAACGTCGTAAAATTGGGCCGTTTACAGATTTTAATTATTTATTTTTTATATACTTGGAAGACGTAATATGATTTCACCGATAAAANAAATTGGGCCGTTTACAGATTTTAATTATTTATTTTTTATATACTTGGAAGACGTAATATGATTTCACCGATAAAAATTTTTACTGGTACAATAGTTATGTTAATTGGCACGTAATTTATTTAACTGCTCGTTAAAATTGTTATTTCATAGTGAACAAATTTATATGTTTCTCCAGTCTGTTATTTTTGTAATGTGTCTAGAAGGCCCCAGTATCTGAGCAGTTATNAAATTGGGCCGTTTACAGATTTTAATTATTTATTTTTTATATACTTGGAAGACGTAATATGATTTCACCGATAAAACTTTTTACTGGTACAATAGTTATGTTAATTGGCACGTAATTTATTTAACTGCTCGTTAAAATTTTTATTTCATAANATTGGCACGTAATTTATTTAACTGCTCGTTAAAATTTTTATTTCATAATGAACAAATTTATATGTTTCTCCAGTCTGTTATTTTTGTAATGTGTCTAGAAGGCCCCAGTATCTGAGCAGTTATTTATCCGTGGTCATGGTAATTAAGTGATGCGATGAGTAATTCTTGCCTCTAGCACTTTCGTCATTGGTCAGTTTTAAACGGCGTTAATTAATAAGTGTTTGAAGGAAATTTTTTATCCATATTGGTGTTCAAAGACAGGACGCTAACCCACGTGGGTTCAGCGTGCAGGGTTTCAATTTAGTTTTTATTATAAGGACTTGAGTTATAACCTGAAAACGGGCCGTCTCGAAGGGAACGAAGACTGGAGGCAAGATTTAGGAAGAAGCTGGCCTCTATCTGTCGCCGCCCCCGTATATGTTAAGGTTAAATAGTTCTAACTATCGCGTGTGCTTAAATGTGCTGGGACTGTAAATGCACTACAGGCCCGAGAGCCTGAAAATTGAAGCCGGCAATGAGAGGTCCTGCCGCATCCAAGGGGTGCGTCTACCGACAACGATATAGCCCCAGAACGTCGTGAAATTCAAGAATTATTCATTAAAAAATATAATAAGCCAAGTCTACGAATTATTTTATTAAGAATCAGAGACGAAAGGTTATATTAAAGTTGAACTGAACCTTGTTTAATTTAACAAGGAATACACTGGTATTATTAGTCTTTTGCTCAAAACACTGAGCTAATCTGGAGCAAAGATACAAATGAATTAATTATTTTTTTCCAGACGTTTGAAATATTAATTATCAGGCGTAAAGTAAATGGATGACTTCAGTCACGAGAGAGGCTAGTTTTGCTGAGGCCACAGATAAAATAATGTCTGCAAATTGATTGAACTTTTCCTGTTTGAAAGAGTTAATTTTACTACAAAAATACTAACTAAATTTTACATTATCTTAAAACATCTCTGCTGAGTCAATTATTTCTATCATCAGTGTATATATTTTACTTAGTGATATTTCTGGTTGATTTGCAATTCAATTTGTGTTGTGCTATTTGTGAGCGCTCATCTGTCACGCAAATAAGTTCCTAGTCGGCTGTACTCTGTCTCTCTACACGGCATTAAATATCTCCAAACCTACACATCTCACACTTATACATGAATTTTGAGTTGTCACATCTTGCGTGGGGCCTACTAAATGTACACGCATCACTAAGCACAGATCACGTACTTTTGGTGGTAGTGGCGTTACAAGTATTTTTTATGTTACGTATACTTTGACAAAGGCCAAGAATACGGATGGCAGTTGATAAACAGTAAACTTTCCGGAATGCAGGAGAGAGCACGATTTAAAATGCAGTGTAAGAGGACTAAGCGGGTCTAGCCGACAGCTATCTGTTTGAACACAAATTCAGCAACTCTGCAACGCGGCTTCGACAAGGGAATGCGAAGTTAGTTAGGCGTAAACTACGTCAAGTCTGCGCTGAGGAGGGGGGAAGGGAATATCTGAAGAGGAGATTCGTAAATTGTGGATGAGCCTCCGAACCACTGCACGAGTCAGTCTGTGGGCGCGGGCACGAGATAACAAGCTGTTGGAGAGTAATCCCTCCAATCACAGAGCGAGAGAGCAAACGCTCTGTTTCCCCATCCTCTCAAGATCCTTCAGTCATGATCCCTTGCGATGCTTAATATAACTAATTAATCCCTCTTTATACTTGTATACTCAGTTTATATTTATTACAGCTTGTAATGAATATTTCTTGAGTCAGAAAAGTTGTAGTTTAACTCTAAATTTGCCTTATATTCGTATTACCTTTAATATTTTGATTTAAGTTCTTCTATGCAGAGACCATTACAGGACATAAATTCTTTCTGAGAACTGAAAGAGGAAATAAAAATCTTAGTATAATATACATATATGAGTATATTTCAGAGACTACAGACTAACGTTTAATGTATAAAAAGACTGTTCGATATACGTCTACGCAGATAAAATTTTCAATCTACAATTTTATTAATCTTTTTTCATTCCGCTAGCAGAATTTCCCAAGAAGGGTTCTTTCAGTTCCCATTTGTTACTGGTGCGCCTTTCTTGTAAATAAAAGAAATCAATTTTCAGTTTAATTTTGAAAAATAAACGCAAGACGTTCATCGCAGATTTTAGTTATTCAGAACGTTCTACATCTCATAATCCAATATTTTTCCTCTTAATACGTACAAACAAGAAACTCACCCAGCTTGCAAAATTTGTCGCAAGTAAGTTATGAATCATTAGGTGTCACTTTTCTTTAGTAGAACATATGATATATATATATATTTTTCAAATGACGCGAGTATGAATTTTTGAAACCATACAACTGAATAGGTCAAGATTTACGTTTATGGAGTTACCGTGTATAGTATAAACTTCGAAGTGTGAGTACAGTTTTGAAACCGTTAAAGCTGATGTGAAGTATTATACCTAGATAATTTCTGGGGAAATATTGTTTGCTGTTTATGTATAATAATTGTGGCTTGTAAGAAATTCTATATGTAATGGTATATAATATGTCGCAGAACATAAATAGTGGTAACTAGGTAGCCTAATAAAACCTTTTCTTTTCTGCAGGTTCGCTATTTTAAGTTATTTCGAGAGACATAAGAAAACAATACAAATACGCACACACGAAAATTTACACGATTGTTTTTTTTTTTTATATCTGCATGTGGAGCACAAACGGTACATTTACTGGAGTCCTGCATTTTCAAGGTACGCCAAAATTAGGTTGTTCAGTGTAGTTGAGAAAACGTAATTGTTCCATTATTTTGCAGCTGTGCGGTTATAAACACATTTTGGTCTATATTTACATCGAATTGATGGAACTATTTTACGTAAATATTCACTGAACCTCAAAACATGAAAAATCGTTTTTACAATGTTTATATAATTTAGAAGTTGCTAACAAATATTGCTAAAGTCACTTATGTGCTTAGAATTTTCATTTGCGTAAGTTGCTGTCATAACTGAAAATATAAGAAAAACATGCTAATAATAAAAATAATAAATGGCAGTTAACATCTCCACTTGCAACGTTTCAATTACTCGAACCCAGAATAAAGTGAAAAGCAACATTTTGCAATATTAACGGTATTTATTTTTGGTTATCTGAAGAAACAGTTATACTGATACCNAACGTTTCAATTACTCGAACCCAGAATAAAGTGAAAAGCAACATTTTGCAATATTAACGGTATTTATTTTTGGTTATATGAAGAAACAGTTATACTGATACCAAAAAAAAATTGTAATATCAGGATGCTTTCATATTTTTCCTTGCACCAACTGCTTGCCGTTTACCATTTCTGTCGGCAATTGTCGGAATGATTCCAAATGACATCGGGATGTTGAAAGAATGTCGTCTTTCTAAAACAGTGCTATCCTTCGAGACAAAGATGCAGGCTTCAAATGTTTTAATGGCATGTAATGGAATCAGCAAAACTATTCTGGTCTTGCTAGTCTTAGACTGAAAAAATTGTAACATTCTTCAGACCCACCCTATTTACCAGTCAGTCAAAAAAATCTTAGTGAATATTCTGAACAATTATCTTAATCCTTTGTTATAGTGACCCATAGTTTAACATGAGTGTTCTACGTCGCTTCTCTTGCCCCGTCCGATCGAGATAGCGAAGGAGTGTTCCAAGGCCAGGCGAGCGATAACGNCGAGACAAAGATGCAGGCTTCAAATGTTTTAATGGCATGTAATGGAATCAGCAAAACTATTCTGGTCTTGCTAGTCATAGACTGAAAAAATTGTAACATTCTTCAGACCCACCCTATTTACCAGTCAGTCAAAAAAATCTTAGTGAATATTCTGAACAATTATCTTAATCCTTTGTTATAGTGACCCATAGTTTAACATGAGTCNACTGAAAAAATTGTAACATTCTTCAGACCCACCCTATTTACCAGTCAGTCAAAAAAATCTTAGTGAATATTCTGAACAATTATCTTAATCCTTTGTTATAGTGACCCATAGTTTAACATGAGTCTGTTCTACGTCGCTTCTCTTGCCCCGTCCGATCGAGATAGCGAAGGAGTGTTCCAAGGCCAGGCGAGCGATAACGTGAAGAAGTAAGCGGCGTTTTACAAAGGCGAGCCGCCGCGTGTGCAATATAAGCCTGTCGGGACTTGTACGCCACCGACCTTGTGCGGATTGAATTTCTGGTTTTATCTTTGAAAGCATGTTCCGTTCATCGTCCTTACCTCTCTCAGCGTGACTCGGGGTGTAGGGTACTTTCTAGACCGGGCCAGCTAGACTACTTAAGCCGGAGACTTGTATACCACCGACCTTCAGCGGATTGAATTTCTGGTATTATCTTTGAAAGCATGTTCCGGTCATCGTCCTTACCTCTCTCAGCGTGACTCGGGGTGTAGGGAACTTTCTAGACCGGGCCAGCTAGACTACTTAACCCGGGATTTTTAGAGTTTAGATCACTGTGCGAACTCAAGCGCCGGGTGTGCGAGGACAGCGAGGCGACGAGCCAGCAGAGCGCCTAGTGGCGGCGACATCGACCAGCGAGGGTGAAGTTTGAGGACCTGCGAGCATCGGTACAGTGGAGAGCGAGGCTGGCGGGCGGGACCATTGAACTTGATACGTGAGTGACTGACATTTGGAATGATGACAACATACAGATTGAACATGTGTTAATAATGGGTGTGAATTAAGTGTCTAACCAATATAGAATTTGACAATGTCTTGAATCATAATTGAGACATAAATCAAACACCGCATTCACAGAGAATTATGTACATTGAACACAGCAGAAAACAGCATTCAAATAAGGAAGTCCCTCGAGCGTAAGACACATCAACCATTGTTCAGATTATATAGCTCAACCTAACAAACAGCTGCAGCCAATAACATCAGACACAAACAAATTTTTTTTTTGTACTGGCAAATGGCAGTGAGTTGAAGTTATATATATATGTTCAGCTGTGAATCCAAATTCTGTTCCTTGCAACACCTACAATAGTGTATTTATCCGTAAAGGAAAAAAATCTAAACATTCAGACCCAGTGTACAAAATTCTGTACATAATGCGCATAAAGGCTGTTTTTGGACGGTATTTTACGCTGCGAGGGTCAATGGCCAATGAGCTTCCCTATGGGGAACTGATTACCAAACCACTTTGCTAATCTAGGTTATGAATAGTCACTAGTTCTATAGGCAAACACAGAGCCTAAAGCTCACCGTGTGCGACAACGAAACAAGGTTCGTGTCTACTTACATTCAGTACGCAGCATTATAATTCTTGTTTGCAACACCTGGCAAAGTATATTAAATTAGGAATGAAAGGTTTAAACGAGGAACTTTTCCGTACAATTAATAATAATAGGGCCATCAGTTTGGAGTTCCTCAGGGTGGGAATACATTGCCATATTTTGATAGTCTGTTTACGGTCAACAGAGCACTTTTGAAAGCCTTGCTTAAGATCTACTTGTATGGACATTGCGTATCTATCCACCTTGTGCGATGGGTAAGGATAATTATACTCGGGTTAGGAACAAAAAGAGTTTTCTTGAGGGGGAGTTTGGCATAGGGAAAATTTCCGCGCTGTGTGTGCAGTGTCCCAAAGAGGTGACCTATAATTAAAATTCTAAGCTACGTGAATAACAACAGAGAATAGTTGTTACTTATTTATTTTAATTTTACTTATGACTATTGCTATTATTGTTTTTTTAACGTAGAAAATATAAAAAAGGCCGGTACNTTTTCCAGCGCGACACCGCGGAACGCCAATTCCTGGGCGGGTAAGTGCATTAAGTAATCCACTTTGGCGGCGCGGGCGTGGCAGATGCTAACGCGCGGGGAGGGAGGGAGAACGACGACGTCGACGACGCAAAGTTTACTGGCGGCTAAACGGTTAATGTCGCGAAGGAGGAAACTTCCCACTCCAACGGGCGAATGGGGGGTTCGCGAGAAAACCCCCCGCCTTGTAACCTAATTTGGGGCGTCCGCCTCCGCGGGCGGGTGCCAGTCCCGGTGACGGTAGCACGGCCTGGGTGATGGGTGATGGGTGAAGACGTTCGCGATCGGTCGTAAAAAGTAGGGCGGTTTTTTGCGTTTCGACGTACTTTCACCCGTCATTAAAACGCCTTATATCTATGCGTGAAATTTGGGCCTTTGGTAAACTCAAGGTATAAGTAGAGTTGCATAACACGCAGAGTTCGTTAAAAAGTATTCAAAACACATCCAAAATCACCAAAAAAAAAATTACGATTTAAGTCGCATATGAAAGAAGAAAGGACATTACTTCATATATATAAAATTATATTCAATAACTTTTTATAATACTTTTCTAATATTTGTTTATTTGTATGTAAAAAAAAAGGCACGGTTTTTAATTAACATTTAAGCGTGTTACCATTCTGGAAGCTTCAGAAAGCACATTTTGCAAAATATCTTCGTCATGCAAGACCATCACACTAAAGGCTATATACTGTAAACTGAGCACTTTTGAAAGCCCTGCTTAAAATCTACTTGTATGTACATTGTGTATTCTTTTAACATTGCCGTGGGCCTCATCACTTTCTTCGTGCGCCGGCCAAGCGAAACTCTAAAATTATTAGAATAGTAAGTATTTTACAAATTTGCTACTTCTTACACTTATTTGCATTGAAAACCCGACCAACAAAATAAATTATTCCCGTATTGAAAATTGGTTACCTATAACAATTTTTATTCGACGTTAAAGCGTGGAACTGCTTTCCGTCAGTCGTAACCAACTTTCCTGGGTGCATAGCATACTGGTCAGTGTACCCGTTAAAACATATGCAGCGACATTTTTCAAGGGTTGATTTCAAAAGCTCACTTCACCATGAACAGCCTATAATTACTCTGATTGTATGTAATAAAAAATTAATCACAACATTTATAAACATTTATAATAATTGATATTATGCACATCCATTTTAATTTGAAAAAATATATTTTGAGGTTGAAATTGATTAATTACTAAAACTCCTTAAAAAAATTACTACTAACGTTTTATTACATTAAATGAAGTAGTTATTTCGATTATCTTGCTAAGTGATGGGTGTTGGGAAAAGGAGGGGGGGGGGCAAAATTGCTTTCTGAAACATTCAGAATGAAAGTACTCTTAATTACTGATTTAAAATGTATTAATAACAGCGTTAAAAAAAACCTTCACATTAAATGGGTAAATTATAGCACAATATTTTTAATGGTAATAAACTATGTACTTCATTCTGTCATACGCAACTTAAATTGAACTTTTCTCACTATTCGGGCAATATAGGTACTACATTTAATGAACTCTGCGCGTTATATTGTCGACCGCAGTACTCCAATGGAAGCCTCTCCTCTTCTACCTTAAGAGATGAAGACAGAAGCCTCTCACCTAGGAGAACTGGGTTCGATTCCTGGCGGGATCGCTCCGGGATTTTCACATTAGGTGATCGTGACGGACTATGCCGCTGATCGGCGGGTTTTTTCGGCTATATCCCGTTTCCCCCGCCCTTACATTACGGCGCTACTCCATACCCAGCTCGCTTTACCCTCATCGGATCTCAAGACCTCGATGTTAAGAGCCGCTTAAATATCTTCACTCCACTCCACTCCACTCCACTCCACTCCACTCCATCACGAAGACAGGACTGTAAAATTTGCCTTCTGCGTAAATTCGGCAACTATTCTCAATAATCTAGGCAGCCGAGGCAGGTCTCTACGATAACAGGTTTTCAGGACCAGAAAGTTATGCAAACCTTGAAGTTGTAAAGCGGCTGAAAAAAAATTTATGAATTTGAGGTTGGTTAATTTTTTTTTACCATAATTTAAACAAGGTTTCCGCTGTTGACAATGTTTTAACTCGTTACACGTGGTTTGCTTTCTCATCTTCTAAGAGTGGAAGAGCAGTATGAAGAATCTTCGCCGATCACAAATTCCCCTTCAGCTGCCTCGGGGACAAATTCCTAACTCCCGTAGCGATATTTGCCATGCTAATTCGATCCTCAGGCGGCTTCTCCTGCAGAAGAAGATCCTTTGCTAACAGAGTACTCAAATAGCAGTAATGCAATTTTGTTCCTCTTATTAATTAATCTAAGGAAGGGAGCAGAAAAATATTTTCAGATGCACTGGGGCTTACACATAGCTTATTCGACTCTTACANAATTAATCTAAGGAAGGGAGCAGAAAAATATTTTCAGATGCACTGGGGCTTACACATAGCTTATTCGACTCTTACAATCACGACGAATACCTATGTGTTGTAATATATTGTGCTAGGTTATCAACAAAACAAATTTTCCTTTTCCAGTTTTCTCGGTGTACCAACGTCAAACTCTATCTTCAACAAACCAGACGTTGGGAATAAGGTGGGGAGAAATTAATTTACGCATATTTTCCGGTAACTTTGAAATTACTCTTGTGTATCGTCACAGCTTTTGTTTTCGCGAATCCCTGAGAAGAAAAAAGCAAATAATTAAAACAATGACAGTAAGTAGCCTGCTGGCAGCGCGAATATTAAACTTGAAAAGGTAGAAATATTTCTGCACAGATTTTCCTTTAAAGTTAGAGAGAAATAATTCCAATTCCTCTGTTCTAAAACATTTTCACGCCAATGATACTGTCTAACACATACTTAAGTGAAATGCTGAAATAATAAAGGCGTTGAAATTTGTCAGTACAGAGCTATAATCGAATAGTTCCTTTCGCAAATTTTAATTAGATTTAAAATATTTAGTAAATTACGACTCTCGTTGTATACTGACTTAAACAAAGCTTCGTACCTTTCTATGCAGTTTTGCTAGCCAAAAAGTCTCATAAACAACTGCTAGATCAGAAGGGTACGGGTGGGTGCGCTTTATTTATAGAATAACCGNGCTAGCCAGAAAGTCTCATAAACAACTGCTAGATCAGAAGGGTACGGGTGGGTGCGCTTTATTTATAGAATAACCGAAGACGTTTATTGAACTTTTGGAGTAGCGGTTTCGGAAGACTTCCCTATTCGACAAATTTTAGCAATAACAAAAGAAAGCTTCGTGGATTCACAAAGTCGAATGTGATGTGTATATACTTCATATCTGGAATGTGAGAGGAATGTGTTAGCTTCTTTTTTATGAGTGCGACAAAAAAAACATTTATCTNGGAGACGTGTATTGAACTTTTGGAGTAGCGGTTTCGGAAGACTTCCCTATTCGACAAATTTTAGCAATAACAAAAGAAAGCTTCGTGGATTCACAAAGTCGAATGTGATGTGTATATACTTCATATCTGGAATGTGAGAGGAATGTGTTAGCTTCTTTTTTATGAGTGCGACAAAAAAAAACATTTATCTCACACCTTTACGTTTTACGGTTATGCGCAAGGAAGTAAATTCCGAAAGGAATTTTTTTATTTAAGTGAGCTCCTCTCCCCTCCTCCCCATATATTCTGTGTTCATAACTAAATTCTGAATGATTCTGGAGGTTGGGAATGAAGTTGTTACAATGAAGCCTTAGGGGTGATGAACACCATTATTTCAAACACCCCTTAAATTTCATATTTTGCGTTGTATACACGTTCTTCCACGACATTGGTGAACATGTACGTAAAATCATTTTTGTTCTCACAGGTTCTACACGGACAACACGTGCCTGAAATATTTAATTAAATGACGTATCACCTATCAGCCGTTAATCTGGCAGTGCATGATGCATACTATTCTCCGGACACACACGTCATCTCACTCTGTCAAGCCAAGTGATTGGTCACCGAGCCACTGAAGCAGGTTACCTGCGCACTCAGTACAGCGCGGGGACTTGTTGCAGGATTGGTCCAAATTATACTTGAGAGATATGGAAGTAACGCTATTGGTGGCAGCCGAACAGCAAGATGTTCTAATACTCCGTGTGATAACCTGGCAACAGGCTAGAATTCACTGTCCTGTACACGCCTAATCAGGTGTTGTTTGTTCACTGGCTTCTGTCATGTCGGATCTCTTCCTCTTGATCAAATCGGCCACGTGTAATGAAGAAACACACGTGTTAATTGTTTGCTATGATTCAAAGTCACGCAGGGCGTCTCTGATGAGCGATGGTCCAATGTCACACGTAAAACTAAACTGTAATTTTATGACGCTGCTGCCAGATGACTGGGTGAGATGACAGAGCCTTTTTGTAAGTAGGCCTTCAGACATAAAAGTAACAGCAGAAAAACCACGATATTATTTGAAAAGACCCCATAGGGTTACAGTTACAAAATTAATCGGTAAAGCAAGATTATGGTCCAATACAAATAAGTGCTGCGTAGTGATCTCTCCGTCTTCTATAAGTTGATGGCCATACCGCCATGGTAAAGTGGCGGTCTTTTGATCTTATTTGTATTTGATATTATTCTTATTTGTGTTCGACCATTAACTTACTTTTCCGACGAACTGCAAGATGACAAACAATCCTTATGGCGCATGCGCATTAGCCACTTCTACTGACAACCTCCTCCATCGAACATTGCGCTGATGGCCTTCGTCAAACAGTTGTTTTACGTTCGACAAACAAAATTCCTGTTTTATGACAATATTTTGACCTGTCAGTACGCTCCCATTGGAAATAATGTTAATTTCTTCGTCGAATAGTTTTTATTGTTTGTGGAACATGATGCTTTGTTCGATGTTGGTTTTGTTTCGGCCAGTGAATAAGCGGCTTTACAATACTTCAAGATCGTACGATACATAAATGCGCACAAAACACATATTTTGAATTCCACACGCTTTGAAACTTCGAGCAATAAAGAATAAGGAAAATTACTGTTACAGAACGTGTTTAATATTTCTAAAGCTGTAATTTAGTAAATGTACACAGCAATCGATATGACGCGTTGGTAACACTTCATATTTGCATTCGGAAGGATCCGGGTTCGATCACGAGTCCAGTCATCCTGCTTTCGGCTATTCGTGGTTTACCGTAATCACTCAGTTCACATGGATACAGTGGTGTATTCCCCCCCCCC